>CM062817.1:1779548144-1779847160 GCA_031772625.1 Pinus tabuliformis | reverse complement strand
AAGATATAAGTAACATTTACAATGATATCATAAGGCTAGAGTATGTTAAAGATCAAAGTGATCCAAAGAGTGTTGGAGTGCTGGTACAAGGAAACCCAGAGATTTTTTTCTTCTACCAAAAACAAGATCTTGTTGAAAATATCCCTTTTATCATAGGCATACAAAACAAAGTGGATGTGTTTCAATGATGCTGAAATACTCTCACAATAATATTATCTCAATGGATTCACCTTTAAGTACAAATAATGTACGGGGTGAGTACTTATTTATCCTAAATCCGATTCATTTATTTAACCTCATATTAATGCATGTTCATTATATAAATATAATTATGCATATTTTTTGTAATGCAGTATCAACTTTTACACCTTAATGGTTTCGACGAACATCACAATGGGTTCCAATAGCTTGGGTGATATCATCACGCAACACTATAGCTGATCTTTCTAAATGGATGTTGGCCTTACTTGCAATTGGAAACAAGAGCGCCAGATTGGCATGTTCTTGCCTTCATCATGGATGATGCTACTGCTGAAATTGAAGCATTGAGGTGATGTGTTTATTATTTTTATAAGAGGCATAAAAAATATTGTTAATTGTATAATCTCTCTAAAAATTATGTTATTGCAAGTCTGCAATCAAGTGCAAAGTATTATTATGTGTGTGGCATGTTCGTCGTGCATGGTTGAAAAATGTTGGAAACAAGGTCAAAGGGAGGGAAAACCAAATACGCATTTTTCGTGGATTAGGTGACATCATGCACATGTGTAAAGATGATGAATCTGTGCGAAAGAAAGTTGAAAGCTATTTGAAGAATTCAGTGAACAAAAAAGATTTTGGAATATTTTAGAAATACTTGGCTGTCCAACAACAAAATATGTAAGCTTCTTATTGGGGGTTTTAATGACTCTATTTTTTCATGTCATATGTATACTTTTAATATATAACTAATAAATTTCTTTCTACAGATATGTGGGCAAAAGCATACAGAAATTTTCCACATTCAAATCAAGATACGAACACGCCATTGAATCTTACCATCGGTATATCAAGGGAAAGGTACCTATGTGAGAAGAACAATGCATGCCACAGAAGGGTTGATTGTTAATCTATGTTTTTTTGACAAGGTTGTATTATTTTACAATCATATGCACCGTTTAAAAGAAGCTGGTTTTGTACGACCCAAAAAATACAGGAACAACTGAATTCATCCAAGTGTAGAGCTAAGAAAATCCCAAATGAAGATTGTGTGCCTGATGAAAAGAGTAATGACTACTGGGTTCGTAGCCAAAATAAGATACTCGTGACATTTCGGTACAATGTCATATATAAGGGTTCTAATCTACACTTCTGCAATTGCAATTGGGCCCTAAATGGAAATATCTGTAAACATGTATTGAAAGTTGAGATGTTAGTGAGTAACACTATTTTGGGTGAAAATGTAGCACCTGGTGTCACTGATCCCATGACAGAAAGGCCTAGAATTTTATTTGATTTGAATGAAACACCTATATTGGTCCCAGAAAATCCAAACAGAGCTTTTCCATGCTTTGATTCTCCTCCCAATCTAAATTATCATAATGAAACAAGCATTGATAATTTAGAGAATTTCTCATACAATGTTGAATCGACCATGTACGACAAGATAGTGCATTCTCTGAACAGATGAGAGAAACGTGTTAACTCATCAACTCTTGAGAAATTGAGATCCATAATACCTACAAATTTGGAACAGGCATATGCATTGAACAACTTGGTAGACAAAGCATGTCAAGAATACAACAAAATGTTTTTCAATACTATAACTCCTTCCAAGATCACTACCAAGAGAAAACATAGTTTCTTGAGTCCAGTAAATAAAAAGAGGCGATGTGGTCGCAAGTCAAAATCAGGGACAGATATACTACAATTTGAGAGGGTTGGACGAGTTCATGCAAGGAAAAAAAGAATGGATGAACAATTGGAGTCATCTTCTCAAAAACAAGGAAATGTGGACCACGCGCCTGAGATAATTCAAGATTCTATTATACCCAATATTGGTATGGAAATTTCATGCTATGCATTGTTTTACGTTAAATGCGATATATTATCATGTTCAACACATTTGCATGACTATATGAACTATTTTTATTGTTACAGCTGAGGGACCCACATCTCACAACATTCCAAATTGTCGAATTTGTTTATTCGATGAACATGCTACTGAAAAAAGATCTAGCATTGGGAACACTGCTTCAGTCATTAACACCCCAATATCCTCCCCAAGGGTGCTCCCCCCTATTGTTGAATCAATTAAGATGTATCATCGCCCACACCCACCACCTTTTTCCTCCATAAATTCTTCCATGCCTATAACCACCTCTGTAATACCTTCCCAATGCTCACCCCTACCCTTCAATCATCCACCATTCTCATTTTTTCAATCGTCCACCCTTAACATTCCAATTTCCCCCCCTAGGTTAATCCCCGGCCTACAGTGATTCCCACTATTGTACAACCGGTGGGGGTGTATTGTCGCCCGCACCCACTACCTTTTCCCTATTTCACATCCACCATGCCTTTATCCAGCGCCCCTGAACCATGCCTATATCTGTCACCAAGTGCTCCGCCATCTACCCAGGAAGGGTTGTCTTCTCCATTGCCTCAAATCCTCACGGTGAGAATGAGTATTTGATCAAAATATCATCATGAATTATTGAAATTGATTATATGCCTTTCAATTTTTACAACTAATTGATTATTGTAATTTTTTGCAGAGATATCAATTTGGAAATCCACCTGGGAGTGCCTCATGGGACGAGGGTGACTTATAGACCCATACTGTAGATCGATCATGATGTTGTTTTTCCATTATGTCATTGATGGACATGAGATTCCATTATTTATGTTGGAAATGAAGTTCTCTTTTGTAAAAAAGAAACATGTATAGTTGGACCTATTTTGAATAAAAAATACATAAATTTATATTTGTGTTTATGACAACATCTTCATTGAATTTTAAATCCTTATGTGGATGCGATGTTATATTCTATCAATGTTACATTACTTTTTGATGAATAGTTGTAACGGATTTTGTTTTTATTAGTTACAAATTATCAAGTTTATAAGTTAAGTTACTTTTATATTTATATCTTATTTGATGTTTAAAATGTAATCTTAAGACTTATACCTCGCACCTCAAGATTAATCTGTCTAAAAATACATATGCCTTTCAAACTTGATACTAGATAAAAAACAATAACCACACATTACAATCCAATATCGCTTTAAAAATATTCTTACCAAGTCTCTTAACAAATATGTAATCGTAGATATTTTTATCATAAGCTACCATACAACAACGACTCTTAAGTATAAACAAAATATATATCGAAAAAAATATGAAAGCTTAAATATATTTTCACATCCTCAACCTTAGAATATTCATTTATTTCTTTACATATGAATTATAGTTTATAGTTTATGTTCATATTCCATAGATTGTACATGTGAGAATCAACCCTTTTAATAAACATGTACTTGTTATTTAACCTCTTTAACCTTTATTGATTTTTTTTTGTTTTATGGGGTTAAGGGTGTGATTGGAGAAGAGGGAATATTAAGATTACCAAAATAAAATTACAATTGAAATAGTAAGGAAGTATAAAGTTAAAAGTTGTAAATTATAATTTTGAAATGGTTAATATTCTAAAGTGAAATATTGATTTTTGAGAGTGGAAATATCGATGGATAAAAGTATGTATTTGGAATCCAAAAATGTGAATTCCATTAATTTAAAACCTCCAAACTGTGAATTTTGGTTTTGATATTCAAGTCTTTTCTTTAAAACATTGTTTTATAAAAATCGAATAGTATAGGCCGACAATAAAAAAATTACATAAACAAGTGATTTACATATACGTAATATTAAATTGAAATAAATAAATTAATGTAATGTTAAATTTGAATATTTTTTTTTTTTCCAATTTACAACTCCACTAAAATTTAAGAAGATTTGGTTTACTCATCTTGGATAAACGGTGATCAAGTGCTCTGTTAAAACACTGCTTCAATTACCCGCCGTGTTACCCGCCGTGTTAAATTAATATATTGGACATGATGAAGATGTAGAACTGTCAAATTTACAAAAAAAAAAATATTAAGAAGATTTGCTTTTACTTTTTATATATTATCTAAGGTAAGCTCTACAATTTTCAAGGAATACGGTTAATTAAAAACACAACTCAAAGTCATTATAATGATATAATAGTTGTGCAAAGAGGCTCATACTACGATAGAGGTATAATTTTTTCTCAGCAAGAAAAGTATATATATATATATATTTATATTCTAAATAATAAACAATGTTGGACGTAATTAAAAACAAAAAAAATTATACATATTTGGTTAGTTTTAATTAAAAACATTAAAAAACATAATAATCTCACTCTCTCTTAGCTAAGTTTGTTGTTGATATCACAACCCCATATGAAAGAGATATAGTAAAAATATTTTACTCACTCTTAACAAAAAAATAAAATATTTGGTTGCTCATGTGAAATAACATAATATTATATCAATTTTAAAAGTTTTAATTAAAAACATCAATAATCCACTCTCTCTTAGCTAAGTTTGTTGTTAATATTACAACCCTATATGAAAGAGATGTAGTAAAAATATTTCGCTCACTCTTAACCAAAAACAAAATATTTAGATGTTCATGTGAAATAACATAATTTGTATCAATTTTACAAAAAGAAAGTGTCATATATATGTGTGTGTAAAATGCATAATTCTTACATTCTTTAAAAATATTCCAATATAAAACTTGAATAAACTATCTTAATATCTGCATTATCAACTTTGTACATGTACTTAAATAAACTATCTTAATATTTGCATTATCAACTTTATACATGTAGATAAATAAAGTCGAAAAAAAAATATGTATAAAAAATATTTCAACTTGAAAAATGTAGTAAATGAGAAAAAAAATTTAGTTATTTCCTAGAATAATTAGAGATCTATGTATTTTGTTTAATTTTAAATTTTTGGCATTTAAAAAATATTGATAACACAACCAAAATATATATATATATATATATATATATATATATATATAGAGGTTATAAATTAAATATTTCAATATGGAGAGTTGAGTGATTTGATGTTTATTTCAGAAATTATTTACTAATAATCAAGATTGCAAAAACATTTTGACATGGAAAATAGAATTTATAACAAATATTTTAATGAACTTATGAAGTATATATTTCAATGTCAAATATATACATATTACATATATTTAAAATATATATGTACTTATCATATAAACACCTTGAAAAAATAAATTTTTTCGGTTAAAATATTTCAATAATTGAAAATATAATTTATTTTGGTTAAAACATTTTAAGTATTACCACTATTCTATGTTTTAGCTCTTTTTCGGGTATTTTTTTGGTCATTTGAGATTGATTTATCAAAAACTTGTTAAATTGTAAATTTACTTTGTGTAATCTATGTAATCCTAGTGCTCAAAGGGATTTTCAAAGAGTTGAATCCATTTATACATTAAAAAATGCAATTTAAACCATGACAAATTATATATATGATGATGATGATGACCACTGAAATCTATCGAATCTTCAGAAAAGAGATATGATGATATGCGGAAGAGATGCGCATATGCGCACATCTTCCGTATATGCACAGTTTCAGTATATGCGCAATTCCTGTATACGGAAATTGGGCATATATGGAAGAGATGCGCATATACGGAAGACATACGCATGTCTTCCGTATATGCGCAGATTCCATATACAGAAAATGTACATATACGGAAACTGGGCATATACGGAAGATGTGTGCATATGCCCAATTTCTGTATATGCTCAATTTCCGTATACAGGAATTACGCATATACGGAAACTGTGCATATACGGAAGATGTGAGCATATACGGAAATTGGGTGTATACGGAAGATATGCGCATGTCTTCCGTGTATACGAAAGATGCATGCGCATATACGGAAATATGCGCATATACGGAAGATATGCGCATGTCTTCTATATATACGAAAGATATGCGCATATAGGGAAATTGGGCATATACGGAAGATATGTGCATATACGGAAGATATGCGCATATACGGAAATTGGGCATATATGGAAGGCATACGCATATCTTCCGTATATGCCCGGATTCCATATATGCCCAATTTCCGTATATGCACAATTTCTGTATATGGAATCCGGGCATATACGGAAGATATGCGCATGCCTTCCGTATATGCCCAATTTCCGTATATGTGCATATCTTCCGTATATGCACAATTTCCGTATATGCGCATATCTTCCGTATATCCGCATATTTCCGTATATGCGCATATCTTCCGTATACACGGAAGACGTGCGCATATCTTCCATATATGCCAAATTTCCGTATATGCGCACATCTTCCGTATATGCACAGTTTCCGTATATGCGCAATTCCTGTATACGGAAATTGGGCATATACGGAAGATATGCGCATATACGGAAGACATGCGTATATCTTCCGTATATGCACAGATTCCATATACAGAAATTGTGCATATACGGAAACTGGGCATATACGGAAGATATGCGCATATCTTCCGTATATGCCCAGTTGCCGTATATGCGCATCTCTTCTATATATGCACAATTTCTGTATATGTCCAATTTCCGTATACAGTAATTGCGCATATACGGAAACTGTGCATATACGGAAGATGTGCGCATATATGGAAATTGGGCATATACGGAAGATATGCGCATGTCTTCCGTGTATACGGAAATATGCGCATATACGGAAATTGGGCATATACGGAAGATATGCGCATATACGAAAATTTGGCATATATGGAAGGCATGCGCATATCTTCCGTATATGCACAGATTCCATATACAGAAATTGTGCATATACGGAAATTGGGCATATCCGGAAGATATGCCCAATTTCCGTATATGCGCATGTCTTCCGTATATACGGAAGAAAGATATGCGCATATACGGAAACTGCGCATATACAGAAGATGTGCGCATATACAGAAATTGGGCATATACGGAAGATATGCGTATGTCTTCCGTGTATACGGAAGATATGCGCATATATGGAAGATATGCGCATATATGGAAATTGGGCATATACGGAATATATGCGCATATACGGAAATTGAGCATATATGGAAGACATGCGCATGTCTTCCGTATATGCACAGATTCCATATACAGAAATTGTGCATATACGGAAACTGGGCATATACGGAAGACGTGCGCATATTTTCCGTATATGCCCAATTTCCGTATATGCTCATATCTTCCGTATATGCGCATATATTCTGTATACAGGAATTGCACACATACGAAAACTGTGCATATATGAAATATGTGCGCATATACGGAAATTGGGCATATACGAAAGATATGCACATGTCTTCCGTATATACGGAAAATATGCGCATGTCTTCCGTATATACGGAAAATATGCGCATATACGGAAATTGGGCATATACGGAAGATATGCGCATATACGAAAATATGCACATATACGGCAGATATGCGCATATACGGAAATTGGGCATATACGGAAGGCATGCGCATATATTCCGTATATGCACAGATTTCATATAAAGAAATTGTGCATATACGGAAATTGGGCATATACGGAAGATATGCCCAATTTCCATATATGCGCATATCTTCCGTATACAGGAATTGCACACATATGGAAACTGTGCATATATGGAAGATGTGCGTATATACGGAAATTAGGCATATACGGAAGATATGCGCATGTCTTCCGTATATACGGAAGATATGCGCATATACGGAAACTGTGCATATACGGAAGATGTGCGCATATACGGAAATTGGGCATATACGGAAGATATGCGCATATACGGAAATTGGGCACATACGGAAGATATGCGCATGTCTTCTGTGTATACGGAAGATATGCGCATATACAGAAATATGCGCATATATGGAAATTGAGCATATACGGAAGACATGCGCATGTCTTCCGTATATGCACAGATTCCATATACAGAAATTGTGCATATACGGAAACTGGGCATATACGGAAGACGTGTGCATATCTTCCATATATGCCCAATTTCCGTATATGCGCATATCTTCCGTATACAGGAATTACACACATACGGAAACTGTGCATATATGGAAGATGTGCGCATATACGGAAACTGTGCATATACGGAAGATATGCGCAGGTCTTCCATATATACAGAAGATATGCGCATATACGGAAACTGTGCATATACGGAAGATGTGCGCATATATGGAAATTGGGCATATACGAAAAATATGCGCATGTCTTCCGTATATACGGAAGATATGCGCATATACGGAAATTGGGCATATATGGAATATATGCGCATATCTTCCGTATATGCCCAGTTTCCGTATATGCATAATTTCTGTATATGGAATCTGTGCATATACGGAAGACATGCGCATGTCTTCCGTATATGCTCAATTTCCGTATATGCTCATCTTCCGTATATGCGCATATTTCCGTATATGCGCATATCTTCCGTATACACAGAAGACATGCGGATATCTTCCGTATACACAGAAGACATGCACATATCTTCCATATATGCCCAATTTCCGTATATGCTCACATCTTCCGTATATGCACAGTTTCCGTATATGCGCAATTCCTGTATACGGAAATTGGGCATATACAGAAATTGTGCATATACGGAAGATATACGGAAATACGGAAATTGGGCATATATGGAAGATATGCGCATATCTTCCGTATATGCCCAGTTTCCGTATATGCACAATTTCTGTATATGGAATCTGCGCATATACGGAAGACATGCGTGCGCATCTCTTCCGTATATGCCCAGTTTCCATATACAGGAATTGCGCATATACAGAAACTGTGCATATACGGAAGATGTGCACATATATGGAAATTGGGCATATATGGAAGATATGCGCATATACGGAAATCTGTGCATATACGGAAATTGGGCATATACGGAAGATATGCGCATATACGGAAATTGAGCATATACGGAAGTGATGCGCATATCTTCCGTATATGCACAGATTCCATATACAGAAATTGTGCATATACGGAAATTGGGCATATACGGAAGACATGCGCATATCTTCCGTATATGCCCAATTTCCGTATATGCCCATATCTTCCGTATATGCGCATGTCTTCCGTATATGCTAATATTTCCGTATATGCGCATATCTTCCGTATATACGGAAGACATGCGCATATCTTCCGTATATGCACAATTTCCGTATATGCGCAATTCCTGTATACGGAAATTGGGCATATACGGAAGATGTGCGCATATACGGAAAACATGCGTATATCTTCCGTATATGCACAGATTCCATATACAGAAATTATGCATATACAGAAACTGGGCATATACGGAAGATATGCGCATATCTTCTGTATATGCCAATTTCCGTATATTCGCATATCTTCCGTATATGCCCAATTTCCATATATGCACAATTTCTGTATATGGAATCTGGGCATATACGGAAGATATGCGCATGTCTTCCGTATATGCCCAATTTCCGTATATGCGCATATCTTCCGTATATGCACAATTTCCGTATATGCGCATATCTTCCGTATATACAGAAAACATGCGCATATCTTCCGTATACACGGAAGACATGCGCATATCTTCCGTATATGCCCAATTTCCGTATATGCTCACATCTTCCGTATATGCACAGTTTCCGTATATACGCAATTCTTGTATACGGAAATTGGGCATATACAAAAATTGTGCATATACGGAAATTGGGCATATACGGAAGATATGCGCATACCTTTCGTATATGCCCAGTTTCCTTGCCCAGCTAGCATTACGCATTTCTAGAAGTGAAGGCTCCACCTTCCCTCAAGAAATTGCACAAGTTTGGCTGAACACTGACCTCCAGGCTTGCATTGCGCAATTACGAGAGGTAGTGCCTTATTAGCCCTAGAAACTGCATAATGCAGATTGCTGGTTTGCATGTCATTGTTGAATGAAATTGCACATTGCGCAATTTTAGTCCTCATCAGGCTAGGTTCGATTGTGAATTGTGTGGTTCTAGAAGTTAGTTAGCCTCCTGACATCCTCAATTGTGCCCTGCACAGTTTTGGTAGTCAGTCTCCTAGCCTCCTGGTGAAAATTATGCAATCTTGACATACAGTCACATAGCTATGGTGCATGTCAGTCCTTCAGTTTGTTTTGGTTTTCAACTGACATACTGCTTGCCATGAGTGTTTTTAGGTCTCCAGGTATCATAGGTGTTTGTATACCTCTCAGCAGCGTAGGTACAATGGTTTCCAGGAGAGCAGAGTCGAAGACATCGTTGAGAGTGAAAATGGGGATGCAGTGGAACAAGTGTCTATGAACTCGCCTATCTATGAAGACATCAAGTTGTCTATGAACTCGCCTATCGAGCCTTGCCTTCTCCAGAGTGTAGAGCTAGTACATCTCTTTGGAGGAGCAGGCAACAATGACTGTAACCTTCAGTTTTCGAGACTAGTGGTTGGTCATGGTTGTATTGAATGACTGGAACTTTCACTTCTTAATATAACAAATCCAACACATTTCATGCATATTTTGTTATTGCATTTCAGTTAACTTGTTTGCTCTATGATATATGTATTTGTTTGCTTACGGATGTATGTATATACTCTTTCTGTATATGTATGTATGAATCTGACTGAAATGTGTTGTTGGTTTAACCATCACTTTAGATTGTTGGTTCACCTTCCTTCCATCTTTTGATTCATATTTACTCATGTGTTCCCTTTAAGTTGTGTGTTTACACAGGTTTCCAAGGGGCACACTCACTCCACCTTCTCTGTGTTAGAATCATTCTTGCACCTTCCTTGTCTTGCTAGTCATGTCACACCCTTACTACCAACAAAGACATCTAACTTGCCTCTGAGCGCAACCGGACTCAAGGTGATATTGTATGGCCCATTGTTGGGACTCCTACACCAAACGGTCTGAGGTCTAGTTGGGACATATTACCAGGGAAATGCCCTAAAATGTTTGCAGGTCCAACACCGTCAACAGATTGAGACTTGGTTATCAATGTCGCTCCAATTTTATTCCTTGGTTGAAACTTCTTCCTCTCATTTTGATCCATGTTTTTGTAATGTAATTTGGCCATCAATTTGTCTTTTAACCTCATGCATTATGGGAATTTATTGTAACTCTAATTTCTACTCCACTATAGTGAGAAGGACCCTAGTTCAACTTACCTCAATTTATCACTAGAATGCATCCCATCTCACCCCTGTTTTTACTAATATGGGTCTTACAAGGAAGTTATTAGATGTTATAGGGTTTAAATTACTTAATTGAGTAATTTATCATAATTTCATAATAATGAAATAATAATTATTTTGTAATTGAGAATAAAACTCATAATTAAGACGAAGGTTCTCAGTGAGTTGGTAAAGGTGCATAATTGAGTAGGAAACTTGTGCATTACTTGTATCTATCCAATTCACATTCCATCAATCCTAACTTCTCATAGACCTAGGTGTCCAAATACATCCTCCCAGAGTTAGGAAAGACCTATATAGAGAGACCCTCTCAAGGGGGATAAGGGAGAAATAGAGAGAATAGTTTAGTAATGCTAGTGAATTTCCACTAAGACATTCTTCCTTTGCATGTGAGATGAGCCCAATCTTCTTGTAAGACAAGGAGAGAGGACTGCCAAGGATCACAGGAAATTCTATGGGTTAATAAAGGTATATTGTCTTTTTGTACTATTCTTGTTTATAAATGAAATTGTGAATTCCCTTCTATATTTCATATTATTATATGTATGAATGTGATATTGTCATTATTATAGAATTTTGTGCATACTAACTTTCCTTTTGTAGAGGAAAATATCATCTTAGTTGATGGCATGTGTGTGTAGGGGATTAGATAAGGGACCTTGGAGTGAGATATTCAAATTGGATTGGGGCTTCCAATAACTCTATAGGGTCTACAAATGACACCAACTTGCATGGGTACATAATTATGTTCTTATCATCCTCTTATATGATATGAATGATTGTTATTACATCAAATATAGGGAGTTTACTTAGATCTGTCGTAAACTATCTAGTTAATCTTGAGGCAAGATCAGTCGAGCAATAAATACTTATCCTCTAAGAGTTTTTCAAGCTAAAAAAATTGGTGACTTCACCCATCTCTCCTCAGTATCATCTAAACAATGTTTGATGGATCCAAGTAAATTTCTTAGATCTAATGCACTAACAATCATTCATCTCATAGAATAGGATGAGAAGAACACACCTACACATCCACATAGGTTGGTGCAGTTAGCATACCCTATAGAGTTTTTGGAAATCGTGCTCCAATTTGAAGATCCCACTCTAAGCTACCTAATCTAATCCCATACACACATACACAACCAAACAAGATAATGTTTTCCTCCATGAAAGTTAGTATGCACCAAAATGTATAATAATAACCAAATCAAATTCATGCATATAAAAACATGAAATATGGAAGGGAATTCACAATTTCCATTCATAAACAAGAATAGTAAAAAAAAATTATACCCTAATTCACCAACAGACTCTTCTCTAATACTTGGCACTTTTCTCCCCTTAGCTCACAAGAAGACCATGCTCGTCTCACATGAAAAAAGAATAAAGTTCTAGTAGAAATTCACCATCATTACAGAGTTATTCTCTCTATTACTTCTCCCTCCCCCTTGAGAGGGTCTCATTGTACATGCCTTTCCCAAATCAAAGAGAATGTATCTAAACAACTAGGGCCATGAGAATTTAGGCTTGGTGGCATGTGAATTGGGTGGATACAACTCATGCACAAGTTTCATGCTAAATAATGAGAATTTCCCAACTTATTGAGAACCTTGTTCTCAATTAAGGTTTTTTCCTCAATTATGAAAAAAATATTATTTCATAATATTATGAAAAAATATATTATTTCATAGTATTATGAAATTGTGACATAAGAATTATGATAAATTGTTCAACTATGTAATTTCACCGCTATAATATCTAATAAAATTTGTATAAAACCCGTACAAGTAGAAATAAAGGTAAGCAGGGATGCATTATAGAAAGAAAATGAGGTAAATTTAAATAGGGTCTCTCTGATTATAGTGGAGTGGAAACTAGGGCTATAACACTAGGTTCTAATATTACAATAATTTTTATCAAGAATGCTCATTTGAAACTAGGTTCAAGAATAATCCAAAATCATGATTTGCATAGATTGTATTTCTTAAAGTATAAAAAAATAAAACCTAAAACATGTACCACAAGTTCTTTGTTATGTCTCCTTAGTCTCCCAAAAAGTTCACTATTTGAATAATCCTAGAAAAATGTATAGAGAAAACACCAACATGACTTATTTAAGACTAATTTTAGGACTTGTTAGAAATGCAAATTTCCATAGCCTATATTGTTGAAAGTATAGTGAACAAAAACTAGAAATCTTAGCCAAATTTACTTGCTACATTACTTGAAGTTTCAGAAAATGTCACAATCTGAAATATCTATGAAAATAAAAAAAAAATTATCATGAAAATATTAATATGACTAATTTGAATTAGTCAAACCTAAGAATCATATGCTCTGATACCAAATGTTATACATGAAACACACAATTAAAATAGAAATAGAAAGATAAGTAACTCAATGCCTTGAGAATTAGATAGAAGAATGGACGAGAAGTAACTTCGATAGGGAAACCTTATTCTACAATATAACCAATGTACAAGATGAGATGCTCACTAAAACTTGGTCTCCCTCATATATAGAAGAAAATGAGTACAATTACAATTAAAGGGTCTAGCTAGCCAATAAGGAAAACACTAGTATAACAAAGAAATGCAATAACTCAATATCTATGGCTTCACATATGTATTGTGAGATACATAAAAAATGATTAGGAGACATACAATCACTTACATGGTCAATCTAAACTCATGTTCTAGTCCTTAAAAAGATATATTTTCAATAAATAAACACATGGGTGAAGTAGAAAATTTGGAATTTGGAATTAACCAACAAGGAAAGTAAATTAACTAAATTGACCATAGGAATTAGATGTGAAGCAAAAGAATGTGACACTGGATTGATCATGATATTAATTGCATAAATTTTGATTAAACATCTCTATGTATTGTTACACATTGAAGTCTAATTATTTATTTTATAAATAATCTTTTCTAGGCATGCATGTACTATCATATTCTACAATGTGGAAATATGGTTAGTATTTTAGAGTTGTGAATGGAAATCGTAGAAACAAGCATATAATTATGGAGTGTCTTATTTAATTAAAAAAAATTGCAAGATCAAGCGATACAAACCTAATAGAAAGAAAACTTGATTATTTGACATCATTTATGAGATAATTTAATTGGATTACAGTCCCTTTAAACAAATTATTTTTAAATGTAGACGGTTTTAGCTTTTTTGTAGAAGATATATTACATATGAATTGTATGGTGATATATATATATATATATAGATATATATATATATATATATATGAGAATTTTATGTCATACAATTTATTCTTTTAGAACACCATGAGTAAGATTTCTTCCATCTTGATGTCTGCAGCAAAATTTGGTGGTTTTTTTACTACATGTACACCTAGAAGAAAAAAAGTTCTTGAAAATGTACTTGTTACAATTTTTGCAGTAATTCAAGAAGGGAATGATGTCAATATTTGTGGTAGAATAACAAGTGCACTTTTGTTAGGTAGTGTGCACTATACTGTGCTTTTTTTTACTCACACATATGCACAAAGTATGGTTGGCTCATATCCTTATTTGGTAAATTTAAATGAATAATAGCTCCTAAGTCATAAGCCATATTATAATGAATAGAAATCAATCAATGTTTAGCTCAGTTAATTAATGTGCATAAAATCATAAATCGATAGCACTTAGGTGTTTTGTATATATAAATATATGATCTCCTATGTCTTTATTATTATTTTATTCACGAGATTATGGATAGGTAATTATGGATAGGTAATTATTATTTTACCTAAATTTATTTATTAAAAATATAATATAAATAAACTAATTTTATTAAAACATTTTAAAATTAATATTGAATATTTTTTTTGAATAAATTATGTATTAAATTTGAAACAAAACATTATTTAAATCTAAATTGAAATTGTTGTAAACTTACATTTTAATAATAATTAAGTTTTCACAATTATCAAATTTACCTTAATCTTAACTAGAGTATTTGATTTCAATTTTGTTAAAATTGGTGAAAAGTGCATATGTAAATAAATGATAGATACACAAAATGATTTAGATAATTGTCATTATTATAATATACGGAATCGAATATACATGAGTTTGGATTGTGTTAAAGTTCATTATCACCCTTACATCGAGGTGTCAATGTACCAAAGAGCATAGTAAATTTATGCACATTTCATATATTTAGGTGTCAATGTACCAAAGAGCATAGTTGATATTAACATGAATAAGCACTAACAAAAATATATTTAGTAAAACTTTTACCTAAATTTATTTATTAAAAATATAAATAAACTAATTTTATTAAAACATTTTAAAATTAATATTCAATATTTTTTTTGAATAAATTATGTATTAAATTTGAAACAGAACATTATTTAAATCTAAATTGAAATTGTTGTAAACTTACATTTTAATAATAATTAAGTTTTCACAATTATCAAATTTACCTTAATCTTAACTAGAGTATTTGATTTCAATTTTGTTAAAATTGGTGAAAAGTGCATATGTAAATAAATGACAGATACACAAAATGCTTTAGATAATTGTCATTATTATAATATACGGAATCGAATATACATGAGTTTGGATTGTGTTAAAGTTCATTATCACCCTTACATCGAGGTGTCAATGTACCAAAGAGCATAGTAAATTTATGCACATTTCATATATGACTATTTGATGCACTTCAAACGATAGTGAGTTTTGTTAATTGATCTGACCTGTGTACATGCTTAGAGTTAGCATGGTTTGAATTCCAAGGTGACACTATTAAGAACCTTTTAAAAGAAAAAGAAAGAAAATAGAAATGTAGGCTAATTTTAAATGTCATATATGTACCAAAGAGCATAGTTGATATTAACATGAATAAGCACTAACAAAAATATATTTAGTAAAACTTTTACCTAAATTTATTTATTAAAAATATAATATAAATAAACTAATTTTATTAAAACATTTTAAAATTAATATTTAATATTTTTTGAATAAATTATGTATTAAATTTGAAACAAAACATTATTTAAATCTAAATTGAGAAATGCTGATTCTGAGATAAATAATACTTATTGACATAACTAGAAATTACTCTGAAATAAACCACACCTATTGGAATGTCAAGTGGAATGTTGAATCATCTTTGACCATTCTTCAACTCCCAAGCCATAAGCAAAGGAGTTGTTGGACCTCCAAAGGAATCTTGAGTCAATTCAACCCCTTAGTGGGAAAATTCATGAATTGGTTTTAATTAAAAGTTATTGAGTCTTCAACATGTGGATGACTAGTAAAAACAAATTATAGAGGAAGAGTCCAACTAGCCATTAGCTAGTCGTTATCTAACCATTAAGAAAAGTTTTACAAAAGGCTAGTCTCTCCTCTAGTAAGTGTTGTTGAGTAGGAGATGATTTTGACGCGATAATACAAAGAAACTATTTGTGAAAATACTCTCTTATGCATTGATTTGATCTTCTATGCCTTTTCTTCTTGGTTTTTTCCTACAATCTTGTGCTTTTAAGGACTAAGTTGCAGGTATACTTAAGCTATCACAATAGTATCACAACAGTCTGTAGAGGGTCATGTGGAAGGGGAGATCAAGGCCCAGGTCTTCACCTCACAATTTGCTAGTTGCCAAAAATACTCTTTTCCAAGTGTTGGACAAGCTCTCTTAGGGGGGAATCTCCCTTCACATTTGTGAGCTATTGACACTAGTGTTGCTATTATAGTTGGGGGATCTCAAAGGTGTAGATCCTCCTAGTGTGGTTGAATTTTCTTGCAGGTTGTCCAAGGCTAAAAGAGGGGGATAATCTTGCCCCCAACTCCCCACTCATCTCTAGTCTCAAAGGGAAAATCAACAAAAAAAAAGGTTGTGATCGCAACTCTGAAAATCGGTAAGCTTAAACAGAAAAGGTAAAACCTCACCCTTCAACCATCTCATCATTTAAAAGTTCTTTAAAAAAATTCCTTTTATATTTTTATTACTAGCTTCCTGCAATTTACCTATCATATATAGCGCTAGTAAACCTTGAAGAAAAAGAGCTTAAGTATTTATCACAGCCAAGGAATTGATATATCTATTTTTAAGATTATTTTGCCACATTTACACGAGTATATCTAGTTTATGTGTGCAGATGTGCAGGAAGATATAGCTGTAGCAAACTTTCATTTGCATATTTTCACTCAACAAAGCTCCCTTTTACAAGCAAATATATTTTATTTGCCTTGTTTTAGCTCAGATTTATTTATTAAGTTTATATCTTGAAAATATAGCATGGATTTAGTTATTTCAACCCTTTATAAATGTATTTCTTTGTTGAAACAAATTTCTATGTTGCGTACCCAAGGGGTTTTGACCCCAAGACCTCATAATGAATTTTCAGCTTTGTAGAAAATCATTTTATTGCAGGCCTAAAGGATTAAAAGTGGTTTAAATAGTCCAAACTTATACCTTCTAACCTCCTCCCAGGCACTTTTGGGTGAATCTCAAGGGGAAGTATCGAGAACATTGACTTTATATAACCATAAAATTAAACAATGCTCCCGTAAAATAATTTCAACAAAAACAAAACCATGTTTAAAAGAATTCAAAGTTCGGAAAACATTGTTTTAAATACAAATTTAAATGATTAAAAATAAATAAAATGTTTTAAAAATTATTATTATAGAAATTATAACACATGAAAAACAAGTGTTACATAGTCGCTAGTGTAGCTAGTTCTGCCTTTTAGTTTAAATATAGCTAAATTGAAATAAAAAACAATAAAGACAAATAATTTCTATTGTATTTTCTCTTTCTTTCATAAGTGGTGATAACACTTAGCTCATGCATATGGAAAAATACTTTTAATGCTAGTGGAAATACACATCCCATCATCAATCTCGAAATGAATGTAAAATTGAGATATAACCGGAGCTTCAACATAATGAATACTCTCTACAATTGCTATATATATGTAAGCCATGTACCAAGGGCTTGAATTGATATAATACTTTGAAAGTATATTTCATATTCTCTTTATTGTATCAATTAGTTAATCGATTTTAGATACCATTATCTTTTATAGAAGTGGTTATAGTTAGGGATCTTCCATTTATCATAAGGAACTTACTTGCTTTAAAGCATGCTATTATATAATCTCTTTATCTAGAACTTCTCATTTCACAAAACATTTTATTTTATTTTATACACACACACACACACATTTATATATAGCATGCTTACCTCGTAAGATTAATCGATACATCTCCATGAACACTTTAAACGAACCTTCCCCTTATTGTTAAATATTAAAAAGTTAATTAACATTTTGTAAGTTCAAATTTATATTTATTTTTAATCTTATTTTAATTTATCTTTATTTTTTTAAATCATGTTTATCCTTATTTGATATTAAAACAATATGATAATGACAAATGAGATCTGAAAAAAAAAATAAAAAATTAATAAGGTATTTCATTTTTTACAATTTTATTTTCATGTTTAAAAATTATCCTAAATATTCCAACATTAATATAATTTTGTTAATTCTTCAAAATGTATTAAAAATATTTTACTTTTGTTGATTGTCTAAAAAGTATTCAAAAAATTCCATTAACATCATAGTTTTGTTGAGTTAAAAAATTAAGAATGTGAGTAGCATGACACATATTTTAAAATGTAGATTTAATTTTAATTCTAGGTTGGATATTATAAGAGAGAATATTTTGATCTTCTATCTTTTTAGATTCATAAAAGTGACAAACATATTTATCTGAATATGTTTTGGGAATTAATTCATATTTTAACATGTTTAATTTCTTTTTTTTTTCCCTCTTCACACTAATTAAGACAAGGAGATACTTTTGATTTTAGAAATTCTGATTAATCTCATCATTATAATATCTTAGTGTTAATTCATATTTTAACATGTTTAATTTCCTTTTTTTCCTCTTCACACTAATTAAGACAAGGAATGACTTTTGATTTTAGAAATTCGAGTTAATCTCATCATTATAATATCTTAGTTTTATTCTTCTTCATAATTCTTTATCACGGCAAAACTTTTCATTAAATATTATGTCATTTTAGCTTGAGCAAAAAGTGACTTTGAATAAAGTGAAAAATAATTTTAAGAAACCTCTTACTTTCATAATACTTATCCATATATATAATATACATAATCATATCCATAATTTTAATAACAAAAAAAACTTGTTTAGTTTTATAATAAAATAAGATTTATTAAATATTAATATTTTAAATATTAATTTTTATATTAATTAAAAGTAATTATTATATTTTTTCCAACCCATGGCTTAAATATAATTTACAAAAAATTAAATAAACTTTCTATAAAATTATTTTATTAATTAAAAATAAATAATTTACAAAATTTCTAAATAAACTTTTTATAAAAAATTATAACTTTTATACCTTTATTTTATTATTTAAAAATAAATTTAAAGTAGGAACTATATCTCAACTAATAACAACATCTTTTAATTGTAATTCTTATATTTTAGTTTTTGGAAAGAATTAATATTTAATGTAATTAATCATTATTTATAAGTGAGTTAGGGCATAGTTTCAGTCTTATCAAATATTATGAATTTTAAATAATTGAATTTATTTGTAACGATGATGTAATGATGCTAAGATTAAGATTATTTGGACATTGATATTGTTTGTTTTTATGGCCAAGATAAGAGATATTTTTGGAACAAAACTCCCATTATAACCTTGGGATATTGATACTATTTGTTTTAAGGAGAATCCTACCTCGATAACAAACCACAACTAATGATCCTCTAAACTTTAGGTTTTGTTTTTTGTTTTTTTCTTTTGGTTGAAGTAGTTCTATTAAATGCAAGGAGAAAATAACAATAACGCGGAGATAATTTTCATTATTTTATTAATGGTTTTTTTTTAGTACATTAAAGTTGTAACTAAAATTAGATGTTGGGGAAAACACAAAATTAAATTAGTTATCACCATTCAACATTAATAACCAAGTGTGATTGTTGTAAAATTTCCTCTCCATCTATCCATAATCTTCCCTTCACATGCATGGATGGTGTTGGTGATGAGAACCTTAAATTCCATGAAACATTTATCAATTGCAATCTTTCTTTTATTGTCCTTTACTTTAATAATGTATATAGTACGGATTAATAATAGAAATAACATATTTAACAAATAACATATATTTTAATTTAACTATATTTAAACTAAGTTAGCATTTTTAGAAGGCACCTTTACTTTTTGATGAAAAAAATATAAATTTTCCATAAAATTTTATACAGACAATAGATTAATATGAACAAATATGATATTAAAGCTTACAAAAAAATCATTCATAAATAGAGTTCGTATTATCTCTGGGTAGCTATAGATAATGCAATCATGAAATATCTCATTATTTTAATTGTACTTTTTATTAATAGAAAGTGATATGTTTTTATTGTTTTTTACTCTAATTTAACTATATTTAAACTAAGTAAAGATAGCTACTTTGCAGTCTTTGTTCAAATGTGAGAACTAGTTCATACTTTTGGAAACTTAATAATTAAACTATGCCAAAGCTAGCTTATTTTGAATTATAAGTTTTAAAGTTTTAATGGTCGAATATTAAAAAAACTATTATGTTGTGTGATTGTGAAAATAAAGAATCAGTTACATATTATTGTTTTGCGGTTGGAATATTTGCAAATTAACAATGTTTAATATTCCGAAATGGTCCAATATAATTGGTTTGATGGGAATCAATGAAAGTTGATGATTACATTGCAGTGCACTGTTATTATTATAAATCATTTAGTTCAATTTTCGTGAGATTGGAATTTAGCTAATTTTTGTGAGATTGTAATTTAATTAAAATTTTAAAAGTAAAAATTTAGCCTAAATTTGAGAGGATATATATTTAATATAATTTTATAAATAATAAAAATATATAAATTTTAATTATGTATTTATAAATAGATTTTATATAGCTTTGAGGGTTAATATAGTTTGTTGAGCTTTTCTAATTAAGGCATCTTTGTTATTGAGAGGTCATGAGTTGATTTCTCTCAATACTCTGGGGTTAGACTTTGTGATTGAGTCAACAGAAAGTGATCCTTTTGAGTAGATCTTCCTATTACAACTATTATGTGAACATAGTGGTCACTCATCTCCGAGAACATAAACCACATAGAAAAAGACAAAAAAAAATTATATGTAAATTAATATTAATTTATAAGTTAAATATATTATATTAGTTTTTATATTTTATTTTTATAACAAACTTAGGAATATATATAAGTTGACTGTAAACATTAATGGCTTGTGGATAAATTGGAGATTCATCGAGGTTGTCCACCTCATAAAACTATCCATCAATGTACAAAACCATAGTTTGGATTATTTATATTTGTTATAACATTGTGGGTGCATGTATAAATGGAAAAATTGCAATTCAAGTCAGTCCCAATTTCCACTGAAACAATATTCCAATTTCTTTTTGGGCGAGACTTACGATGTAACAATTTAGGCAACAATATCAAAGAAATAGTTTAGCTATTACATAAAACATGTGATCCTCGACCCATAAAGCATAAATTTAAACCATACATTCTTATAATTATAAGAATTAAACAAATAAAGTACGTGAGTGTTAATGGGTTGCGAATAAATTGGAGATTCAACGAGGTTGTCCACATCACAAAGTTATCTATCAATGTACAAAACCATAGATTAGATGCTTTATACAGGTGCATGTATGAATGGACAAATTGTGATTCAAGTTGATCCAAATTTCCACTGCAACAATATTCCAATTTCTCTTCGGGCGAGAATTACTATGTAACCTTTTGAGCAACAATATCAAAGAAATAGTTTAACTATTGAAGAAAACCTTTGATCCTCGACCCATAAAGCATAATTTGAACCATACATTCCTACAATTATAAGAATTAAACAAATATCAACAAATTCTCCTTTAAAATAGTGAAAATACGGGTAAATTTAAGAGTTTAATTAATGGAAATGAGATGAACCAAATATAAAAGACGAATTTGAATTGATAGTTCGATGTCTCTTGAAATCCGATGAATTTCAAATTTCACGGACAAAAGTAGCAGGAAATAGTAACTTAGTTGTTATTGCATTGACATGATGATGCTAACATAACATTAGCCTTTTTTTCAGGAAAGAAAAAACATGTTTTTACTATAAAAAGCCAGTTTACATATGCCAATATTCAATGTACAATATGTTCTGCATAACCATAATACTACACCACCTAGCCAACAAGGTGTAAGTGTGATCTCAAAGAAAAAAATTCCCGATGGGCCGGCCAAAAAATATATAGACCCAAAAGCGACCATATAACCAGAGTTTATATGCACCTGTTTTAGTTGTGAACATATACAAAAAGACATATTTTCCATGACGTTGGGAAAACATTGATAGCTATACCAAGACCAATGCACCTGTATAAGGCTGCATAAAAAACGGTAAGAAAAATTACCATATCATCGAAACAATTAGAGACAAAAAGCCTTTGTTCTGTGTGCCAGACATAGCAGGTTGTATAGAATATTCAACAACCTACTAAATGAAAAGATAACAAGACCCTAGGTGGTTCTCCTCGGCCAAATCGAATGAAGAGAATCACTTCCTTCTTCCTTGTCATCACATTTATTAGTGGCACCAAATGACAAATTAAGGCCCAATCACCTGAGACACTAGATCAGATAGGCCTACTTTATTTTGACCCCCCCTTTATTTGGAAATGGTGGGTTTTTCTAATCAAATGTCTCTAAAATCTAGGAGGAATTTATTGAAATCACAAGCTTCATGGTAAATCCTGTGCAATAGCAGTGCCCTAGGGTTTTTTCCGTCAAATTTCTCTAAAATCTAGCAGAAATTTATTGAAATCACAAGCTAGATGGGTAATCTTGTGCAAACGAAGTGCCCTAGGGGTTTTCTAGGGTGCTGAGTCCCTATATACAGTGAAAAAAACTAGTTTAAATAGCACAAATCAAGATTTCACCTCAGATTTTTCCACCGGATTTCACACTAGAAAATCCAAAAAATTGCACTAAAACCAACTACGAAAAAAAAAGGGAAAAAAAAAAGAAAAAGAAAGATAAGATTGAAATCTGCAACATCTTTATGAAGTATTTATATTTTTTCTTTAAAAAATAAAAATTTTGAAAGATGTATTCTAAAATAAACCAAATAAAACACTAAAAATTTAAAGTAGAAATAAATCACACCTATTCATATAACTAAATTAAACTACACCTATTCATATAACTAGATTAATGTAAACAGAGATATCGTTGAAATCTATAACATTCATAATTTTTCTTTAAAGAATGAAAATTCTGGAAAAACTTATTCTAAAATACACCACTAAAAATTAACAGATATATAGTTGAAATCTACAACATTATTATTTTCCTTTTTTAAAACTAAAATTATGAAGACCTATCACACCTATTAACATAACCAGAAACTATCTACGTGAGCAGAGGGATGATTGAAATGGGTGCTCAGAAATGCGGTCACATATGGAGATAATGACGTCTTGGAGCGGTTTACTGCATTAATAATTAATAACATTAGATTTTGTTAATTATGCTTTGATAAGGATGCCAGGAGACTGAGCACTGAATCGTTCAGGAATATATTATCCTGTTTTTATTCCTTTGTATATATTTGTGTGCATTATTTCGCCTTTAAAGTCACAGATTCACTGTTTCTTGGATTGATGCGATAGAAGCTAGGATAAAGTTGGACAGATAAGGGCAAACGTAGCTAGTGAAGGGCAGTACTTCAGAGGAATATCATGCAAATATATTTAAAATCTTTATGATGTTGGCATTTTAAAGACATACTTAGCACCTGGAAACAATTTTTGGAAAAAAAAATGATGTATTAAAAAGTCTAAAGAATACAGAGATTACATATATTGAAATTGTCCTTGTAGCCCCTTTATAGATAAAACAATGGCTAAAGTTATATTATTGTAGCCTAAGTCATTTAAACTTGCTGGAATGTTTAGCCTTCAAACTAGCAAACCTAGTGGGTTTAGTGAGAGCAATGCTAGTTGAGCATATATTGTCTATGTATTGTTTGCGTGACTTGAACCCACGTGCTTTCAAGTCCTTTGGCGTGATTTTGGTCCTTTTAACCATAGCATCAACATTTATCTTTTTTGTTTTCTGTGGAAATTAAAACATTATCAATAAATATCAAAATCCACATAGATATAATGAAAATATGCTGACCATGTAACGAATATGAAAAGACATTTCATTGACTAGCTATCAATAAATATCAAAATCTATATAGATATAATGAGAATATGGTGAACATGTAACGAATATGAAAAGAAAATGCATTAACTAGTCATAAAAAAATATGTCAATGTTATTATGAGCTAAGATATGTAGTATATAACTTACCTCTCTTAATTTATCTTGAAGTCTAGGTGAATGCCGCAATGGTTGAGGAGAATGTGATTTTTGCTGAGTATCATGTCCACCATCATACATGTGCAAAGGTGTTTTAGGAGATGTATATTCATTACTCTGAACATTATATTATACATAGATATAAGTATGTGACTCAAAAAGAATTAAATGTAAAAATATGATAAAACTATAAGAGTATAAATAAATATAGTCTTACCTTGCATTGTGACATTGGACATGAAGATGGTTGTAGCATTTGAACCATTTCATTTCCATTCTTCTTAAGGCTTCTACAAGGGGTTTTCATTGATTGTGATGGTTCCAAAGGTAACACCTGCACCATAAATAAGAAATAACACACACACACATAATAAAAAAAATCAAAGATAACGATATATAATACAGAACATCCATTTCTCATCCCATCATTATGGTAAAACATAACAATTTATATATTAATATTTTCGGTGGAATAGGCTATATGGATTAAAACTTACTGGCCCAGTAACCCCTTGAAAACCTTGAAATCTAGGTGAGCGTCACAATGGTTGGTGGCTTGAATTTGGGGAATTTTGTTGATTAGGCTATGCATATCAATAACAATGAGAAATTAGTATACAATTATAATAAATATAAATATTAGTTAATGTTAAAATGTCTAAAAAATTAATATATGCAAAAAAATGGACTCAACTGTGTTGTCATTGTCCTGATTGGTTTCATCAAAGTTTAATATATGGCTGTGCCCATCTGATCCTTCTTCCCCCACATCATCGGGAACCTCAGTGCTTGCTTTCTCTTTTAAAGAAATATCTATGCGCTTCATTGTCTCCATTCGTCTACGAGGTAGACTCTGATCCCAACGTTGAATTTTTTCACAAATCTTTTGCTTTGAAGTATCATTAAGCTGATCAAATGTAACAACTGACTATGAAAACAAGTTTCGATGAATTTAGTGCACAACAATAAATTAATATTAATAGAAAACATATACAGATAAATACTAATAAATACTTACAGCTGAAAGAATTTCTTCATTGACAATATTAATAAAAAATCATATACAAATAAATACTAATAAATACTTACAGCTGAAAGAATTTCTTCATTGACAAATCTTTTATATGCTTGTTGTCGTGCACGACATAGCCTTGCATCTAAGTCATATTGTATTTTGGCATTTTGCCTTTTAACTGCACTTGTTGATTTGACCGCCCATGTAGCATTTGCATCTCTTACTCGACCTCTTTGACGTGGAGGAATTGGTGGGAGATTGTGGGTGGTAGCGTGATGATGATTAAGGGCAGATAGCTTAGATCGACTCAAATTCCCCGCACAGCCACCAACAAGACAAGTGAACACTTGCTTGGTGCCTTTGATAGTTACCTCCCATTCATGTCTAATTTCCTCCATTTTCTTACTTCCTTATAAATGAATATGTAAACAACAATGTTGTTAAAAACATCATAAAAACACATTAAAATAAAAATCAATATTCATATCTATTTTTTTGTGGTCACTGTTGCACATCCGGCAAGGACAAAGTCTGTAAGTGCTTTCATCAACTGATTTTAGTCTGAATATCTAAAGTGTTAATATTTAATGTAAATAATGTCAACTCTCATTTCTTCCTATTTCCATTTGTACCTCATTTCTTTATTTCTCCATTTATACTTATTAGATCAAATTTATCTACTGTTTCCACTGTGCTCTCTCTGTTGAAATATTTATGCTTAAAATTTTGACCACATCAAGCACTTAAACACTCCATAATATAAACCCCCAACTTTTATATTTGCAGTTGAAAAATGAATCTAATATACAAGCTCAAGCTCCTGTGCATTGAACTACATTAATGCTAACATTTTCTCTTTGTGTTGACTCAAGATGGGACTATGAACTGTAAAATAGATCTCACATGTTTGCTTACTCATTGTGAGCTTTGAATGTTTCATATATATTTTTTATCTTTCATGTTATGGTGAGAATTGTTACACAAATCTAACGAATTCCAGAATGATTATGGCAGGCTCTCCATAAGTAGTGAGACAAGTATGAGAATGATGAACTCTGTTGAAAAATTCTTACATAAAACAAATCTTAAAAAGAAAAAGTGACCAGGATTTCAAGCAAACTAAAGTAGAATAGTATACTCAATGAAATCGTGTTTCAAAGTATAGAGAGTTTCTAAACGCAATCAATTAGATGGAATTAACAGGCTCACATTATTTCTGGTTTTAGTTATACAACTATATACAATTGATGAGAATGCCAAACTTTAATTGCTGTCACCATTGTTACAATACATTATAATTTTGAACTTTTATTGTTACCAGTCATACAAGTCCCAGCCTAATTACCACTGGTACTTGGACTGCCCAGTAAGCTCTGATATGATATTTGACTAAAATTTGACTTCTGAATGCATTTGATTTGTATGCAGCAACTAAAAGTAGAATTAGTCAAAGACACTACAAAATCTAAATCCATTTATGAGGCAACCGAAGCGGAGGGAAATGCGTCAAGAGGCCCAATCAAGGGTTTGATCCATCCGATAATCATGCAAACCCTCAAACTGTGTAATACATTTTTTGGAATTCAGTTCCAGCGGAGCTCAATAATGATAGGCTTAGAATTTTGGGCGTCACTAAAATATTTGTTAATTCTGATTAATATTTTAAAGTAATTTAAGTCATAATTTATTATTAATATTTGAAAGTAATTTAAGTTTATGGATTATATAAGCTTTGAATTGATAGTAAATGAGTATATTGTTAAATTACATTTTCCCAAAAAAAGGTTATTGGTTCAAATATCTATCATTTCAGTTCATAAAATTAAATTGTATTTTATTATTTAAATTGTAAATTTATAAAGTGGAATGTAATTTAATTGTTACTGAAATTTTATGTTTTGAAGTTTTTTGTAAAGAAACTATTTCTGAGAAATCTTTTAGGCATTAGAATTGCAAAAATTTATACGACGACAAACGAGATTTTGGGAAAAAAATTTGAAAAAATGAAAATGACACAACAAAACAATTACAACTATGCATTTAAATTTAGCAGACTGCTATATGAAAAAAAAAAGACAAGACAGTCTAATCCACACTAAAGGTTTGGGCCAAAACTCTTAATACCGTAACTCGGTAAACGAAGCAACAATGGTGTATGATCGCAACCCAGTTTGTACAAAACGAAGCAATAATGGTATATGATCGCAACCCATCTTGTAAAAAACAATATCTTAGGGTGATCGACTATTTACCATAAATATGTAATTTAGATTAATTAGTTTCATGATAAAATTTGAAACTTTCATCCGTTGGGAAAATCTACCTACCTGCCGTGAATCTACTTTCCGGCACAACAAAAATACTATTATTTTCAGACACAACTAACAAATTATTTAAAGAAATTTAAAAAATGCATGCTACATTCCACAAGCACAGCGTATCAGTTTATAGCTGTTCAAAAACCGTTTTAGAAATAAAAATAAAGTTCAAAACGCAATAACAAAGCTTATCAGAGTATAACAATTTAAATCGTATGTGCTTTTCTAGACTCAAAAATCTCTTTCGAAATAAAAATAAACTGCAAAATATAATAGCAAGGCTTAGGAATAAAAGGACATGATAAAATAGAGAATTATTATGGCAGGCTCTCCATAAGTAGTGAGACAAGTATGAGAATGATGAACTCTGTTGAAAAATTCTTACATAAAACAAATCTTAAAAGGAAAAAGTGACCAGGATTTCAAGCAAACTAAAGTAGAATAGTATACTCAATGAAATCGTGTTTCAAAGTATAGAGAGTTTCTAAACGCAATCAATTAGATGGAATTAACAGGCTCACATTATTTCTGGTTTTAGTTATACAACTATATACAATTGATGAGAATGCCAAACTTTAATTGCTGTCACCATTGTTACAATACATTATAATTTTGAACTTTTATTGTTACCAGTCATACAAGTCCCAGCCTAATTACCACTGGTACTTGGACTGCCCGGTAAGCTCTGATATGATATTTGACTAAAATTTGACTTCTGAACGCATTTGCTTTGTATGCAGCAACTAAAAGTAGAATTAGTCAAAGACACTACAAAATCTAAATCCATTTATGAGGCAACCGAAGCGGAGGGAAATGCGTCAAGAGGCCCAATCAAGGGTTTGATCCATCCGATAATCATGCAAACCCTCGAACTGTGTAATACATTTTTTGGAATTCAGTTCCAGCGGAGCTCAATAATGATAGGCTTAGAATTTTGGGCGTCACTAAAATATTTGTTAATTCTGAAATTATGAACCCTCGAATTTGAACAAAATGAAAGTAAATTCAAAAACAACAATTTTATCACCAGATGGATGAACGGACATAACTGAGCAATAAATTCAAAAACAGCAATTTTATCAACAGATTGATGAACGGACATAAATTCGCAGAGGAGATAAATGGTCTTTTACGCAGAGACAGTGATGACGGAAATTATTACACCAGATTAAAATTTTGCACTTCAATGAAGTGATTTGCAGCTCAAATTAGAATGTTAGGCGAGTCCAAATAGATGTTAAAATTCACCAAGAATTCGCAGGCTTCAGATGTACTAACCTTGCTAACCGCAAATCTCGATAACCAATGGCCAGCTCCTTTGTCTATTGAACGTCTTCTCTGTTCTGTTCGCCGCGGAGTGCTCACCTCCCTTTGCACTTCAATGAAGTGATTTGCAGCTCAAATTAGAATGTTAGGCGAGTCCAAATAGATGTTAAAATTCACCAAGAATTCGCAGGCTTCAGATGTACTAACCTTGCCAACCGCAAATCTCGATAACCAATGGCCAGCTCCTCTGTCTATTGAACGTCTCCTCTGTTCTGTTCGCCGCGGAGTGCTCACCTCCCTCTCTGTTCGCCGGAGTCCAGAAGGTGAATTGTGGCGGAATGGTTTTGCAGATAGGATTGCCGGGACTTTGAATGGCCTGGAGGAGGTTGGTCCCGTTCGTACGTGACGTAAATGAGCTCCCCGTCGGTAAATGTGGAAGTTGGTCCGGTTCGTACATGACGTAAATGAGCTCTCCCGTCGGTCATCAATACGATCTGAGTGGAGGCCACGCTCTCCCGTCCGTCATCAATACGATCTGAGTGGAGGCCACCAGTGGCTGCGGGCAGGGTCGCCGGGGGCGTCGATGGGCAGCCGGAGAGGGATGCCGGAGACGGATACCGTTTATGATGCATGGTCGATGATGCTGTATGCGGTTGTCAGAGGGGTACCTCCATAGCATTAACTTTGCTATGGAGGTGGAAATAGGACTCGCCAAGGGTTCCGGGCTAAAGAAGACAACCCCGAGTGTTGGATTCATCCCGTCCCATCAACACTAAGGGTTTTCTTAAAAAAGATACGTCCGTCCCATCAACACAAGACAACCCCGAGTGTTGGATTCATCCCGTCCCATCAACACTGAGGGTTTTCTAAAAAAGAAGACAACCCCGAGTGTTGGATTCATCCCGTCCCATCAACACTAAGAGTTTTCTAAAAAAAGATACGTCCGTCCCATCCAACACTAAGGGTTCCGGGCTAAAGAAGACAACCCCGAGTGTTGGATTCATCCCGTCCCATCCAACACCAAGGGTTCGGTGCTAAAGAAAATACTCTTCCTTCAAGACGATGTGGGGTGTAAAATATTCAAAATAAGGGTAAACCATACAAGTCCTGTCCTCTTATATTCCAACCTTTCCACATGTTATATCTCTTCATCATGGCTAGTACTCGACCTTTTCAAAATAAGGTTGACTTTATTCATGAATGACTATACTAAGCTATTAAAGGGAAACCGTATCTCCGGCGATTTTTTCGTAAATAAAACAGGAGATTTTATTTACGATGAAATGTACAAAAGTCAGACAGAATATTTCTTACATCAAATAATTAATTTATCGCTTATTTGAATTCACTGTTAATAAAAAATATGCTATCAAATATATTAGTTTGAAATTGTCATTTTGTTTGTTTGCACTCAGTGTTTATTTGAATAAAAAATATGCTATCAAATATATTATTTTGAAATTAAGCATTTTATTATTAAGTTTTTTTAGGATCATATTACATTTTAAGTTAAATTTGTTTAGCTTCAGAGTGTGTTTAGTCATAAAAATATATTAGACAAAAATTTTAAATAAATAAGATAATGGAAAAATAGTTCAACGATTAAAGAAAAGTAAAATATTTATGGTTTTTTAATTGTAATATGCCAAGTCATTCTATAATACTCAATTTAATTTTGTCAGTTTGATTGAAGAAAGAAGGTATAAATTCAAGGAAACATAAAAAAAAAATGGTTAATACAATGTTATATGACAAGGTTCTATGTGGTGACGGAATGCAAATCTTTTGTCTTGTAGTTACAAACTCTTAACTTTGATTGGTATTTAAAATAGTGAAGTACTTAAATCATGTTTATCATATTGTTTAAAAAAATAAATTGTGAACTATAATTGCTTTAATTGATGGGTTTAAAATATGTAAAAAATTTATAGTAATTCAAATTAGTATAAAACATAGATACGCACTTTCTTGTTGAAAACATAGGATTAGAGGTAAAATAATTAAGAAAAAAAACATATATATTTAAATAATTTAATAAATGTGTTACAAAATAAAGATAACTTATCAATTAAGTATTCAATAATGATATAAAATTTTCTTTTTGTTTTTTACCTACTATTCTATATTTCTCTATGTGTGGGGCCCTAATCATGGAGATGTATTTCATAGATTATATTATACTAATGACCCATATGATAGGATGTAGATTTCATTTACTCTTGATTGCCATGTTGGTTCCTCATTGAGGGTCTCTTTGGTAAGCACATCCTTTCCCTTATCAGAGGATGGTGTCTTAAAGGAATTGACGAAATCAGAGGATGGTGTCTTAAAAGAATTGACGAAGCATATGTCTGTATCACTAGTGGTGCCGTGACAATGGAGAATCTAGTTGTGTACACAAAGATTTCATTTGCTTCATGTGAAATTACACTGCAAACATTTGGCTTTCTTTGTTAGAAAATCTCATCATTATAGTTCTGCAAGTTGGCTAAATTTACTTCACATGGATGCTTTCTGGAAGTAGTAACTTAAGAATCGACCTACTAATTTCAATGTGGAACATTTGAATACACTTATTTGTTGGAACTTGGAAAAGAATGAGAAAATAGATAATTAGATGCCATAATTAGTTATCCAAACTTAAGGTCACTTGATATCTGATATTGATAACTGGAGACTACTCAAAGATTTGTCCAAACTACCAATGAAAGACTCATTGTCTGAAATACACCATGGAAAACTGTTGTTAGAGAAGATCATGAATAGAAAACACAGAGACCATAGAATGTTCAAGATATTATTTTAAGACTACTTCCAACAGTGAGAAAAAGACAAAATACATATACTACAATGAAATGTCGATTATGGAGCCTCTTGATTATGCCTTGACTCTACATTTTTCCATCTCCATGCATTGATTCGAACTAAAAAAAGTGTTTTTGAAATAGTCTCCGAGACAAATGAGAGGTGGTATATTGCAATTTTAATATTTTGAATTTAAATTTGAAACCCAAACAAACTGCCCCATCACATTTAATATTTAAAATACCTTGCCAACTCACCATATCACTTACTCAACCATTTGGAAACTGTAGCGGTGATCCTAACAAAGATTACTTCAAAATAAGGGGTTGACAAGAAAATGGATGACCAAAATATGGGAGGAGGAGAAGGCTAGAAAAGTGACAAGAATATCAATACCATACATGCATACATATGGATAACATAGTCTTACATGACTCTTTATCTTGGTGGCCAATGCTCATCGTTTTCCCACTACTCATTGTTAAATAATCAACACATTGAAAAGATAGATTTTGGAATCAATTCAAGAAAAAATATGACCTTAATAACTCTAGCCAGTAGGAATTGTAACCCATAATAACTATAACCAATGAGAACTATTACCACAGTTACTCTAGCTGACAAGAAATTTGATCAATGAATGAATAAGATGATTAGAGGTTGTTTGTCATAATAGTTCTCTGATCAAGAAATTCTCTATAACTATGACTAATAAACATTGATTACAGTTCTTTTAATTCAAGGTTCCTAACTAACAAAGGAATCATTCCTTAGAACTATGATTGAAAAACAAAGGTCATAGTTTAATTTCATAGTCAAAGCTCTCACATCATAATTCTTGTGGTCATGATTCTTGTAAAATAAAGTAAAAATTCCTAATTGACAAGGGAACTATGAGCAACAAAGGAATGATTCCTAAGGTCATAGTTCATTAGGGTCAAATTTCTCGAGGTCATAGTTACTATGTGTCATAGTTCCTAAGAGTTAATGTTCTCAAGTTCATAGTTCTTGTATGACATAATTACTATGGTCATATTTCTTGTGGGTTTTATTTTCTATTGGTTAGAAATTCCAACGATAACAAAGCTCATAAAATTTCATGAATGAGAGTCAATGAAGTGCTTGTTGGGAAATGAGAGAGGGAGGGAAATATAAATAGAGAAAGAGAGACTAAAATCTGTAAATGGAAATAGAGAGATAGAGAGTGTTGAGAATAAATTATTCATAATGGTATAAACAACAATTACATCTATACAATTCCATTCCATCAAATTCCACAATACTAGGGTTTCAAATTCCATAAACGTAGGGTTTTCAAATTACACAAAACTAAGGTCTTCAAAGTTCACTTCAACATACATTGACAGACATTGCCGACTTGTGATGCAAGGTCAATATGGTGTGCTTACTTACATTGTCTAATTATCCACTCAAATTTGAACTCACTATATTGGAGTTTCCACATTCCACATTGATAGGGTTTTCAAAATCCACAAAGCTAGGGTTTTCATAGTGCATTAAACTAAGGTTTTTGTTGAGCTAATTTGTGGACCTAAATTAACACAATTATTTCTTATCAATCCGGGTTGTTTATGCTTTGAGGCAAGTTCACTATATGTGAAGATCAGATATAATCAAACCTTGAAAGATAAGTTATTCAAAAGCTAAAAGTAATACATCCTATAACTCTAATTCAATCATCTTAAAAAGAGAAAAATATTGAAAGGGTTCTTGACCTCAAGAAGTCCACCTTCACCTCAATTATCACTTAATGAATCAGAGATTGAAACCAAAAGCTTAAGATGGATAAATTATTAATGAAAGAAGCTCTTAACTTAACAGACGCATAAGATATTCCATCATAATTCATTCATCTTAATATCCAAATCTCAATGAAAATAAAACTACTTGCATGCAAACAAGAGAAACTAGTTTTGATTCATCATTTTAGTAGAAGGGATGCCCAACTTGAACACCTGTTTTTCCAACTCAATAAAGTGATGAATAAACTATTAACTAATGAAATCAATCACTATGCATAAACCATAAAGCAAACTGAAATAAAGCTTTGAAAAACTAGTGCTACAATCAACCAGATTACAAGGAAATGAAACTAGTTAACAAGGAAGTGTACTTAGCTTGGAATGGGGGCCCTCCACCCTTGCCTTGCACACTTTGAGAGGTGATATCAGAAGCTTAAATCAGTCACACATCCATAGCATTGAACAGCAAAATAATAATAACACAAGTCTTCAAATTAACTCCTCAATCCAAAGATGTCACAGCATAAAAGTATATCACAAAATCAATACATAAGCCATCAAAGTTTTGGCTTTAAATAAGAAGTATCATGAACAAACTGATCTATATTCACTCAAACAAACCCATCTACTCTCATCCACCTATCTAAGTCAAATTCATTATCCCCATCCCAAGAAAGATGACCATTCCTATGAAATCTCAAAACTGCCCTATTTCTATGGGATTCCTGCATGACTAGTCATGGTTGACTAGCACCAAATGGGCCTAATAAAGTTTGTTCTGTTCGAACTAAACATTGCTGGCTTAGTCCTAGTTCCCAAGCTATCCATCCATGCATTCCATTCGTGCCCAAGTGTCCTGCAACCATATCAACCATAGAGCTATTACGGTAATTTCTGAATCTGCCAATTTTGCACTAAAAACCAAATTTTCATAAAAACTTTAGAAATTGAAAAATTAAAATTTAATACCTGAATGGATATCAAATATACATCAAAATGGGATAAATGAAGGGAAAATGGATGGAAAATAGATGGATAAGTAAGTTTCTTTGAGCAAAAATAAGACCAAAACTAAGGCCCAACATCTCTCCCTTGCTTATCATCAAGCATGTCCCCATGCTTGCTTGCTCCTCTTTGACCTTCGTCTTTCTGTAGTAGATGTTGTACCTGTAGATGCTTCCTGTTGTGCTGCCTTGGCCAAACAATCCAGACCTGTATCATGTCTCTCCCTAAACAAAGCTGCCTTGACCTTTTGTTTTTCATATTTTGCCTGCCACATGTTCTTTTCCTTCAGCCATTTAAATGCTTGCTTAGAAAGTAGATCATTTTTCCTTTTCAGCCTCCCCAATTATTCATTCAATTATTCATTTGCCTTAACCAATTTAGCATTATCTTTCTTATTTGCCTTGTTTTCTTCTTTTAATTGTTTCTCCAAGATCTTGCTAATTTCCAATTGGTCAGTTAAATCCCTGATTCTTCCCAAATTAAGTTCTCTCTCAAAATCTTGTGTTGTTTTCACTAGTGATGTTGCTGCTGCATCATCATATGAAGAATTCTTCTCAAATACCTCTTGTGCAATATCATTCTATACTTGCTGTCTTGGGGAATATGTTTCTACTTCCTTGTCTAAATCAATGGGACTCTTATTCCTAAATCGTCTAGGAATAGACATAACCGATGTTTCATTTTCTTGCATGGCCATGTTGTTCTGTTGTTTGGCTCTTGTTCTAGGATACAAGGGTGAGTTCATCAATCCTCTGTTTTCCTGCTTTGTTTTATCCTGTACCTCATTAACCTGTTCAATGAATTGATTTTTAGACATGAATTCTCGCCACACTATGCCCTGTGATCTCACCTGATACTCAACTAGGATTTTGATTAATCCTTGGTGGTATATCTGTCCTGCTTTAGGCCTGTGTTCATGTTTGACTGTTTCAATCATTCTCAAAAGTCTCCTATATAGGAAATAAGGCAATTTAATCCTATCCTCACCTTTTATATGCTGCAGAAGTCCGACATGATACAAGTGAGCCACGCTATACCCTCTATCACAGGTCAAAAACTTTTGGATAACCAAAACCAACTCACCCCATGGTTCATTAAACCATTCCCTGGGTATCCCTTTTGTTCTATCGAATGTCCCTTTCCGGTTTTTCTCAAGAAAGAAAGTCCAAGCTTTCTCCTTGAAGTGCAGGCCTTTGTAATACTTCTCACCTATCATGGGTAGATCTAAAGCTTGGGAAAGATATTCCTGGGTTACAAGAATAATGACATCTCCCACCCGTGTCTGGTCTTGACTGAAATTGTTTATAAAATCCCTGGTTATTTGTTCAGAGTGGCCATCAAATTTTTGTAGGAAACTTATCATTCCTGCTTGGTAAAGTTTTTCTATAGTTTCCTTCCCCCAGCTCTCTATCTGGAATTTTGGCTCTACTCTGACTGACATTGCTTCTGTAAACCAATGAATGAATTCCTCTGCTGTTACTAATTTCATTTTGAAAAGAAAGATATAATTATTTGTTTACTGTTTTAATTCCCTGTTCAATGCAAACAAATGCCTGTATACCCTGTCAATATGCTGCTCTCTGCTTTTGAAAACAAAAATACATATATAAACATTGTTCACATATGCTCATCGCCTTATTTCATTGCCAAAATTCAAATCATTATTTTACTGTGTGTGTGTTCGACCAAGAAAACTTAAGGAGTGTTTATATGGCACTCGGTCTTATCATAAAACAAAACAATTCCCAACATGCTCTCGGCCTCATCAAGAATATTTGCAAAAACTGCTCTCGGCTATGTCATAAAAACTTAAAATTCTCGGCCTCAAAACACAGATAGAAACAAATGACAGCGCATTTAAATTAGATTTTAAATGGCTCGGCAATCAATCCCTGTTTTTTTTTGTTTTGGCAATCAGACATTTCACATGGCATTACTCGTTTCAATCTTTAAGCATTTCAGTCCTCTGTTTTGGTGCAAATGAAAACTACAAATGGAAACAACAGTGCGCAGCAAGGGCATGGACGCATGTCGTTTCATGTTCAAAATGGCGCACAATCAAACAAGGTGTGACAACAACAAAACGCGGTGCGCATTCTACAGCACTTCACATTACCATTCACCGCCATAACAATTTAAGTTTTATGCCTCCTCTGTTCATAACAAGTTAACACGGCATACCATAACAATTCCTCATAATAATGCCAAATCCTAACGTGTTCATCATGCACTGCATTCGCATTTAAGTGAAGCGTGATCCACTAAGGGTTCATACCAAAATTCACGCAACAAATCAACGGGTTGGAGGCTATAGTTTCGGCTTACCTTAGATCAACGAGCGCTTTGAGGAATATCTGGCGCTCCAAATCTTTGTTTAACTGCTCAATTGTCTGGTGGCAAGGCAAAGCAATCGTTACCATTAATAAATGATAGTTCATAACCGTGATTCACTGTATGCCGAGCTTCAAACAACGCCTTACCTGATCGAATCCCCAAAACTTTTCTATCTCTGAACGTCAATCACGAGACGATTTTTTTTAAATTCACCCAACTCAGTTCACTCTTCTTTTCACCAGGCTGCGGCTTCAATCACCATTTCTTTGAGCTATTCGGCGATGAGGATTATGGTTTGAACAGCGCAGGATTATTGTTTAAACAGCGATGAGCTAGTCGGTTCATGACCGTTTCAGGGGCTGTACTGCTCTTTTATGTCTATTGGTGTTTGCGATGCGTGGTTTACATGGCCGTCCTGTTTGACCAGTCGCCCGACTGTGTCATGAGGATGGCCGAATCATGTTCTCATACGCATGACCCCCTGCACCGTATACTGTCCAATGACCATAAGTCATCGTGCCACCGTGTTCATGTTCGTACCTGTGTGCTGGCCGGTGGTGGTTTGTTTTATTTATTACAGTTGTTTTACCATTATGCCCACCATCATGCGCTTATGATATATGACCATTGGTTGTGTTGCAATGAGTCGCATGCAATGATATTGCAACCACCCGCCGTAATGCTTCAATGTTGATTGGATGATCGAACAACGGGCTTTCTCATTGTTTGCATGCGGTCGTTCACCATATCATACCATTGCATTGTTATATAACCCTTCTCATATCATACCATTGTTATATATCATATCATGTGGTCGTCTCATAACTATATTATATACCATATAGTGTGCATACCTTAAACCTTATATCATATGCGCGTTGGGTGATATGATTTGCGCATTCACATTTTTGAACTATGGTATATATTAATATGATATATAATAACGTTTGGTTTCCATATAGCGCATGGTTTGTTTGACTTGTATAACATAGCTTTATAATTTTAAAATGACCATTGGGGTCATATTTAAAATTATCACCACCACTAATGCTTTGAGTTGTATGTGCAGGTTGAAAGTTGTCCCAGTTTGGCCTTTTTAAGCTCGTAAAGAAAAATACTTAGGGGTAGTAGGGTTAATGAAAATAGGGAATATGTATGGAAATGAAAGGGAATAGGGTTATAATGTATAAGGGTTATAGGAATATAGGATATAAATGATAATGAATATCCCCAGGTACTAATTTCAACTTAACAAAAACTAAAAATTTCTAAGAAAAATTTGAATTTTTAAAGCACAAAATGACCACATATACTCCCCTGGATGATGGTTGTACAAGTAGGATGAAATCAATTGATCAGATGTTGTAGATGGATCCAAATGTAGACTTTATTGCTGCTCCTTGTTCTTCATGTTCTAATTCTTGAATTGATAATCAGGTCCCTCTGTAATGATTCGTTGTTTCAGGTCCCTTTTACTGCTTACAAAATATGCACATGTTGTGTTGACATTGGCAGGTCTTTCAGGTCCCTTGGCAATGATTTGTTATATCAGGTCCCTCTATTGACAATACAAGTCCTGTTTATACTCCAGCGTTCCAGCTCGTTCCAGCTAAAGAGCTGATGTTTGCAACTTCAGCTGTCCACTTAAAGAGCAAATGCAAGTCTCCCCCCTTGTTGAAGATATGACTTGTCCTCAAGTCATTGGTTGGTGGAGTGTACCTGCAGTAAATGTATCTGAGAACAATAGAACAAGTAGAAAGAATTCATAGAGTCCAAGTTGCCCTGGTTTTCCCCTATGAATTCGTGCTTGCAATGTGCCAGTTGCCTGGTTTTCACTTGCAAACAATTTATTTGTTTTTTTTTATGTTTTTTTTTTTTGTATTTTTTTTTTATATATTTTTTATTCAACTAGTAGACTGGAAGATGGCTGATCCTGTGCCATGAGTTCCAGTTCTGTGTCTTCGATCAGTTGTTTCATAAATGCTTCTTTACTGATAGGCCTATTGTAAACTTTGCGCCTATGTCCATTTACTATAAATGAGGTGGAATCCTGGTCGATTGTCTTGATCCTTACTGCTCCATTATCAAAGATTTCGTCAATTTCATATGGGCCTAGCCAGTGTGTTGTGAACTTTGCTTTGAAGTCTTTGAATTTGGAGTCAAAAAGCAATGCCCAGTCTCCCTTGTGAAATGTCTTTGTTTTGATATATCTGTCGTGCCACTTCATTCTTTGTTGTTTCACTAATGTAGTATGTTCCATAGCTTGCTGACGATGCTCATCTAACTGATTCAGTTCCATGATCCGCTGCTGTTGTGCTTCTGTCAAGTCGAGTCTTAGTTCAACTGCTAGTCTATATGTATGTATCTGAAACTCTATAGGCAGTAGAGCCTCCTTCCCATATACTAACGGGTATGGACTGAATCCAGTTGTAGTTTTCCAAGTGATCCTATAGGCCCAGAGTGCATCTTTTAATTTTTCAGACCAGTCTTTTCTGTTCATTTGTACTGTTTTTGTCATAATATTTTCTAGGACTTTATTTGTTGATTCAACTTGCCCATTTGCTTGTGGATGATATGGTGTAGATTTCCTATGTTTGATCTTGTATTTCTCCATTAGATCTCGTACCAGCTTTGATGTAAACTGTGTGCCCTGATCTATTACAATTTGTCTAGGTACTCCATATCGGACAAAGATTTCTTCAAAAAGAAAGGTGACCACTGTATCTTCTATTGCTCTGTTTACTGCTTTTGCTTCTGCCCATTTGGTTACATAGTCTGTACATACTAAAATGTACCTCTTCGCATTTGATGGTGGATTGATAGGTCCAACAAAGTCAAGTGCCCACTGCTCAAATGGTTCTATGAGAACCTGTGGCTTCAGTGGCATTTCGTCTGATGTTATTGGTCGTCCTGTTCTCTGGCAGCTGTCACATTGCTTGACATATTTCTTAGAATCTCTGAAGATGGATGGTTAGTAATAGCCCAGTTGCAGCACCTTATACGCTGTTCGCTTATCTGCAAAATGGCCACCACATGGTTCATCGTGACATGCTCTTAAAATGTCTAATATTTCATCTTCCTGTACACATTTTCTAATTATCAAGTCTGAACCAATATAAAATAAATCACCATTGACCCATGTATATCTAGAGCTTTCTCTAACAATTTTGTATTTTTGCTTTTTAGTGAATTGAGCTGGAAACCTTCCAGATGATAAATAGTTTGGAATATTTGCAAACCATGGTGTTTTGACTGTAATGGCAAACAGATGTTCATCTGGAAAGTTATCTGCAACTGGATTTGGATCGTGGGGTGAGTGTATGCGGGACAGAAAGTCAGCCACTTGATTTTCTTTGCCTGGCCAATCTTGTCTTGTGATATTAAATTCTTGCAGTAACAGTAACCATCTTGTTATTCGTCCATTGGTGATGGGTTTATTCATCAAGTATTTGATTGCTGAGTGATCAATATGAATGAAAACTTGATATCCTGTTATATAGTGCCGGAATTTATTTACTGCATGTATAACGGCTAACATTTCTTTTTCTGTGACTGTGTAGTTCATTTCTGCAGGTGTTAGATTTTTGCTTATAAAGTATATTGCATAAGTGAACAAGTTCTCTTTCTGTCCAAGAGAGGCACCTATCGCGGTATCGGATGCATCAGTTGAGATATGAAATGGTAAAGACCAGTTTGGCCCACGAAGAATGGGGGCAACTTACAATTTCTCTTTCAGAATTTGAAATGCATTTTGACAATCATTTGTGCAGTGAAATTCAATATCTTTTGCTAATAGTTTGAACAAAGGTTGGGCTATTTTACTAAAGTTTTCAATGAATCGTCTATAATAGCCTGCATAGCCTAAGAAACTTCTTACCTCTTTCTGTGTTGTAGGAGGCATTAAGTTCACTAGGACTTGGATTTTCGCTGGATCCACCTTTATTCCTGAAGCAGAAATGTGGTGTCCCAGAACTATTCCTTCTGTCAACATCATATAGCATTCCTCATTGCTTAATGACAAATTTGTTTCAATGCATCGTTTCAAAACTTTCTCAAGGTTGTTTAAGCAATCATTGTATGTGTTTCCGTAAACTGTGAAGTCATCCATATAGACCTCTACACATTCATGAATTAGATCAGCAAATATTGCATGTACTGCTCGTTGGAAAGTTGCAGGTGCATTGCATAGACCAAATGGAAAAACATTATATGCATAGGTTCCCCATGGGCAAGTAAATGTTGTCTTGTCATGGTCTTCTTTTGCTATTCTTATCTGGTTGTATCCGCTAAACCCATCTAAGAAGGAGAAAAATTTCTTCCCAGCTAATGAGTCTAACACTTGGTCAATGAAAGGTAGAGGAAAATGATCTTTGAGTGTAGCTTTGTTTAATTCCCGGTAGTCCACACATACCCTCCACTTTCCATTTTTCTTTGGTACAATAACCAGTGGAGAAACCCATTGACTATCTGAAATAGGATAGATGAATCCAACTTTTAACAATTTTTGCAGTTCTTCTTTCACTATTTCCTTCATCATGGGATTCATTCGTCTTTGAGGTTGTCTTACAGGTTTAAGTTGATCATCTGTATAGATGTGGTGGATACATGTGCTAGGATGGATTCCTTGCATATCAGTATAATCCCAGGCAAAAGCTTTTGAATATTTCTGTAATAGTGCAATTACCTCTTGCTCTTGTGCTGATTGCAATTCATTTCCAATGTTTAGATGTTTTCCAGGATGAACCTCAATTGTTTTGATTGTTGGCTTGGAGACTGTGTTTACAGGAAAGATGTCTATAAAATATTTCTGCAAGGTTTGAATTGTACATGTTTCCTGAAAACATTGATTCAAAAGGTTACTTGCAGCTTCATATTGAGCTTTCCTAAGCTGCTCTGAAATACTTGGTTCTGAAATGAAAAGATCCATTAAGTCCTCATTCCCTTCTTCTTCTCTAAAATCAAAGAATTGATTTATACTTAAAACTGATTTTGTTTGTTGTTTTTCTTGAGTTTCAAGTACTGATTCTAAAGAAGTTGATTGTGCAGGTGAATAAAGAGTGATATGTTTCCTTTCATCTCCATGTGAAATAATCATGCTTCCAGATCTGCATCCTATGAAGGCATCATCGGTAGCTAACCATGGTCTGCCTAAGATTAGAGGATGTCCTCCCAAGTTTGTCTTTGGTTGCAAGATCAGGAAGTCGACAGGATACTCCCATGAATCCAAGGAGACTATGATATCTTCTAATATTCCTTCAGGAACAACTTTAGATCTATCTGCTAGTTCCAAGATTGTAGAAGTTGATCTAATGTTGTTTAAATGCAAAGTTTTCATTATCTCCATTCTCATTACGTTTATAGCTGCTCCCAAGTCTATTAATGTATTTGGTACTGAGAAATTATTTATTGATATGGTAACCATTGGGATACCAGGATCAATATATTTTTCTACTATAGTTTGTGTAGACATGAGGCTTTCTAATTTACCAATGACTTGGATTGTAGTAGGATCCTTTCTGTTTTTCTCTGATTTCCGAATGCACAATTCCTTTATTGTTTTAGCATATATTGGTATTTCTTTAATTGCCTTCAACAAAGGAATTTTTACATAAGAATTTTTTAACTCGTCTAAGATATCAAATTTAGGAAGGATTGTTTTGTTTTGTTGTTCCACTAACCTTTTAGGATAAGGTGGTGTTTGTGTTGTAATATTTTTTCCTTTCTGATTTTGTATCTCAGTTTGTGATGTTTCAGGTGATTCTCCTTGTTTAGTTGGTTCTTCTATAATTGGAGGAGAATCCTTTTTAAGCACTTTTCCAGACCTTAGATGGACATCATTAAGAGGAAGAATCGAATATGTAGGAAAACATGCTTCTTCCTCCACAATGTATGCAGATTTGTCCACCTTATTATTTGGATTGGCCATTGGTTGGGCTGGTAGTTGAGTTGGTCTGGGTTGATTTGTAGGTAGCTGTAACTGTTGTGGCTGGGTCAACAACGATGGTGGATTCTGTTGTGGAAATGGGATGGATTGCGGATATACAGAATGTTGTTGTTGAAAGGGTATGGATTGTGGATATTGTGGATATGCAAATGGTTGTTGGTATTGTTGTTGGTATTGTTGTTGATACTGTTGAGGTTGCTGGTTTCCATAACCATATCCTCTCCAACCTTGTGCAGGTTGTTGTGAATATTGTTGTGGAGGCCAAGCTTGCCATGGCATTGGAGGGGTCCAAGGATTGTGAGGTGGATAGGAATAATTTTGTTGAGGGAATTGTTGCTGATTTGGTTGAGGCATCCTAGGTTGCCATGGTCTTCATGGTGCTACATAATAGAAACCTTCTATCCCTGAAATTTCTTTCATTGAGTTCATTTGTAATTCCTTCAATTTTACACAACTCTCTGTGGAATGATTTCCTGTACAAAGACCACAAACCTGAATACTATCCAAAGGACATTCTCTCAAAGGATGTTTCTTTTTACATTTGGAACAAAAGATTGCTAGAGCTTGTTCTTGTTCTTCTTTCTTCTTGTTTGCCTTTATCACATCTACTTGTGTCCCTAATGTACTTAAGAGATCTGTTTTGAAATTTTCCAATAAACTTCCTATTTCAGCTCTTGTTATCCCTCCTGCAGCTGACTTTGCTGCTTTTGAACTTACTTCCCTTCTTCCGGTTTTTTATCTTCCTCTAGAATATTTTTGACATAACTCAACAATTTCATCGAATGGAAGGTTTGAAATATCTCCTTTACCCATCACATTCAAAATGTCAAGGTATTCATCCCTTGTACCTTTGAGAAAGATCGTGCGAACGGTTTCTTGATTTAGAGAATGTTGTTTAGATTTCTGTAGATTATATGTGAATCTTTCCAAATATTCTTCTAAACTTTCATCTTCTTGTTGTGTCATTCTAAAAACATCTTCCTTTGAATCTCTAGATCTACAATAAGCTTGATATTTCTTAAGGAAGACAGATCACATATCATCCCAAGAGGCTATTGTTTGTTCTCCTAAACCCATAAACCATTTCAAAGCTGCTGCTTTTAATGTTGCAGGGAAAAGACGAAGTTTATGAACGTCATCAGTATATCCGTATGTTCTACATAGAATATCAAATTCAAACATAAATGCATCAGGATCTTCTGTAGACATTCCATAAAAGTTTGGCAATACAGAAGGTGGAATATTTTTCATTTTTACTTCTTCTCCCAATATTGCACTTGTATCTACTATTGGAAAACCAAAAGTAGTTTCTTGATCAATTCCATCTTCTTGTCTTTTCCGATCGTTTTCTAGCTTCCTATCATTTTCTTGTTTTGCCTCTTCTTCTCTCTTTCTTCTCCATTCTCTTTGTTGTCTTTCATATTCAGCCCTTTGTTGTTCAGGAGTGAGAATAACGGATCCATGTCCCTCTTCTGCCATTGATTGATTTATTTCAATTTCAAGTGGAATTTCAAGTTGTTGGAAGATAGGAGGATTTATGGATGGAAAGACAGGTTGTTTTCCTTTTTCTTTTTGTTTTCCGGAAGTGGAGAATTGTTTTTGTTTTTCTTCCCAAGCTAACAAAGTTTGCCTTTCAATTAAGGTTAATCTTTGGCCAGTTCTTTGTTTTTCTACCAACTCCTCAATTGTTGGATTACCAGTAACTGGGGTGTGTGATGATCCTATTTCTACTTGTGGGGGGTTTTTGATAAATCTACCTTGAGGATCTCTATATCTAGGCATAAAGAAACATAACTAAAATGGAATGTAACTAATGTTTTTGTGGTTTTGAAATTTATCTTTCTATTGACTATGTCGATATTTGCCTCCCCGGCAATGGCACCAAAATGTTGAGCTAATTTGTGGACCTAAATTAACACAATTATTTCTTATCAATCCGGGTTGTTTATGCTTTGAGGCAAGTTCACTATATGTGAAGATCAGATATAATCAAACCTTGAAAGATAAGTTATTCAAAAGCTAAAAGTAATACATCCTATAACTCTAATTCAATCAGCTTAAAAAGAGAAAAATATTGAAAGGGTTCTTGACCTCAAGAAGTCCACCTTCACCTCAATTATCACTTAATGAATCAGAGATTGAAACCAAAAGCTTAAGATGGATAAATTATTAATGAAAGAAGCTCTTAACTTAAGAGACACATAAGATATTCCATCATAATTCATTCATCTTAATATCCAAATCTCAATGAAAATAAAACTACTTGCATGCAAACAAGAGAAACTAGTTTTGATTCATCATTTTAGCAGAAGGGATGCCCAACTTGAACACCTGTTTTTCCAACTCAATAAAGTGATGAATAAGCTATTAACTAATGAAATCAATCACTATGCATAAACCATAAAGCAAACTGAAATAAAGCTTTGAAAAACTAGTGCTACAATCAACCAGATTACAAGGAAATGAAACTAGTTAACAAGGAAGTGTACTTAGCTTGGAATGGGGGCCCTCCACCCTTGCCTTGCACACTTTGAGAGGTGATATCAGAAGCTTAAATCAGTCACACATCCATAGCATTGAACAGCAAAATAATAATAACACAAGTCTTCAAATTAACTCCTCAATCCAAAGATGTCACAGCATAAAAGTATATCACAAAATCAATACATAAGCCATCAAAGTTTTGGCTTTAAATAAGAAGTCTCATGAAAAAACTGATCTATATTCACTCAAACAAACCCATCTACTTTCATCCACCTATCTAAGTCGAATTCATTATCCCCATCCCAAGAAAGATGACCATTCCTATGAAATCTCAAAACTGCCCTATTTCTATGGGATTCCTACATGACTAGTCATGGTTGACTAGCACCAAATGGACCTAATAAAGTTTGTTCTGTTCGAACTAAGCATTGCTGGCTTAGTCTTAGTTCCCAAGCTGTCCATCCATGCATTCCATTCGTGCCCAAGTGTCCTGCAACCATATCAACCATAGAGCTATTACGGGAATTTCTGAATCTGCCAATTTTGCACTAAAAACCAAATTTTCATAAAAACTTTAGAAATTGAAAAATTAAAATTAAATACCTGAATGGATATCAAATATACATCAAAATGGGATAAATGAAGGGAAAATGGATGGAAAATAGATGGATAATTAAGTTTCTTTGAGCAAAAATAAGACCAAAACTAAGGCCCAACAGTTTTCAAATTTCATAATGATATTTCCTAATAATGGACATACACTTTTGAGCCATGCTAAGCACACATCCTATCTTGGGCCTTACAAAGCCTAGACAACTAGGAACACGTGTGTATTCCTAAGAACAAGCACAGGTTCTTATGGGCATGTGTTCCTCATGATAGCCCCATTTCCACTTTTGGGGTCATCATTCTTGTGCAAGTGACCTTAGTTTATTCTCACTAGTTTTTTCAATTATGCATAATCATTCTCAAGGTCTCATTATAGAATTTCTCACAACATTCCTTCATACACTTCATGCTAGGTGTTTTCTCATTAGTCTACATAGTTTATTTATTTTGCCACATATGAAGTCATTTCCACACATATGTGATTCCACAACTACTTGCCACATCGTTATTTACAATATACCAGTAGAGTGCTAAGTTATTTCATCTTGACTATTCCCTAATTATAAAAGCCTCCATCATGTCCTGGTTGATTTCTTACACTTGTTTGAGAAAATTTCACATATTTAACTTTATGTATCTATTTATTACTCTTTTAGGTTCATCTCATCATTATAGATTGGTCATGGTTACGAGCACTGCAATAGGTTATCATCATTAATTTCTTAAAACCCCCTTTTCTTTATACTTATTTTTATATCTTCTTATAGGTTTTGTATTCCTTGAGGGGTAAGTTTCTTCCAATTTTGACTTCATTCGTGTGTAATTTAGGGAATTACGATACTATTTCTCATCTATAATTTCTCTTGATTCAGATTGAATTATTATATTGTTCATCATCTATCTTAATGATTTCAGAGTGGAAGAATTACATGAATCAACTTGTAGGGTATTTTTATCAATGGGTCCCAATTTAGAAAATTTGGGTATGAGGCATTAAACAAATTTTTTTGGGGTAAAAAAATTATCGCTTGTGCAAGACCTTTTGGTAGCTCGTAGTTTACATGCAAAATTTATACCTCTTGCAGTTTGATCTACCATACTGACCACCATGGTACAAGTCGACGTCACGTTAATCTCTCTTACTTATGCATATAGGACTAGCCATGTGTGGAATTTAAAAAAAACTCTAAAAGGTCCAAAATCGTAACTCTAATTAAGGGTTGAGGGAGTCAAACCTTTCATATTGTTAGCTGTTGGGTTATATTAAATACTATGCCACTAGGAGGAGTAGGGATTCCATTTCATGCTATTATATTTTCTTCCATATCTCAGTAAAGCAATTGGAGTGGGATGTTAGAGAGAAAAAAAAGGGGCTTAAGATTTTGTAGCAAATTTACAAGACATAGGTCTTAGCTAACTCTATAGAGAGTACCTCTTTCTTTGCATCTACACATTTTTCCATACTAGAGAATAGAGATCAAAGAAACCTCACCTTCTAGCTAGGTTTCTCCAGTAAGGCTTTCCCAAGGAAAAAATTGTTCCTATTTTGGTTAGTGTGTGTATGTCTTTTCAATCTATATTGCTTGCATTTTAGCTAATTTGTATTTAAGCATACAAACAATAAATAAAGAATCCGAGATCTAAAAATAATTAACATTCACAGTAAAAATTTCAATATTTTATCAGATCTATTATGATAAATTGTTCCAATGGAATATTCACGGCAATTTATTGATCATCTCCACATCTTGCCTGAACGACTAGTGCCTTCTTTACTACCACTTGTTACGCCTTTATCATATTATGTGATTGTATGTTACTTGATATTTGATGTTATTTTCTTAATGTCCATGGTTAGGATTTTATCGCCATTCTTCCCATCTTCAAAATGCAACATCCTCAAAGCAAGTAAATCCAATAACCATTAATTAGGAGTTAGGCTCAACAATCATCTTGAATCCATTTTATATTTGAACCCATCATTCATATCAACTGGAATTGCATTTTCAAACCATGCCATGATGGCTAGGTTGTTACTTTCATCAATAGTATCAAAATATTTTATTATGAGGACAAGTATAAAAGACAAACAATACATAAAATAATTACTAAAATTTATTTTCCCACATATTACAACTATTTATTTGTTATATCTATATTCCCTTACCCTTGTAGCAGTAAATAAGGTTCCAAATTTCTTTATCCTCCCTTAATTAACTATATAAACCTCATTATATCTAAAGTGTAATAATAAACCTTTATATTCGTATAAAGTTACTCATATTCATGAAGTCCTATAATTTCAATTTACTTGTGTTTTTTTAAAGGTTATACACATTTATCAATAACCAAATTATCTTCATCATAAATTAGTCCACAATAGTAAAATTACTGTTTATACAAAAATATAAATCACAATAAAGATAAATGTAAAAATGTTTCCCAAAAATTTCATATGAAAACATTAACTTATTACATATTAACTTGTTACATGCCTTACTTTTTTGAACTTGTTATGGAATATTTGAATTCATTTTAATCATTCTTCCAAATTGTGGAATGTGCAATTCTCTAACTTTAAAATGTTGTTTTTAAACCATTACATTAACTTACATATTAGCAAATCTCATATAAAGATATTACCAATTGAACAAAAATAGAAATAAAATAAATCTCATACAAAAATAGTATTAGTTAAATGAAAATAAAAATAAAAAACAAAAAATTATCAATTATACCTTACCAAATGTATCATGAAAACATATAAATCAATAATGGAAAATCTTAAAATAACATTACCCAGTGAAAAAGTATCACAAGAGATCAATAAAAAGTACCAATTCACCTTATAGGTAAATTTTTTTCCTCTTTTAATTTTGTTTCAATATTTTATTTAATCACTAGATATGTAGGCGTTAGATGTTAGATGTTAGACATAAATATTTTCTAAATTCAAATTTTTTATATAGTAAGTTTGTTTTTATTAATAAAATTACGGACATTTTTTTAGATAAACCATCCTATCCCAGATCTATCAAGCACCTAGAGGGATCAAATCTCTTGAGGTGCAAACCTCTTTTTTGAGTGAAAAACTTAAGGAAAGGTTAAGATGGGACCAAATCTCCTAAGGTGAAAACCTCTTTTTTGAGTGCAAAACCTGAGGAAAGGTTAAGATGGATCGAGATATTTGATCCCTCTTGGTGCTTGATTGATCCAAGGATAGTTTATCCCTCTTGGAGCTTGATAGATCCAAGGTTAAGATGGATCTAGGCTTGTTATATAATATCTATATTTGTATCTATGTGTCTCTTTCTTATTGCTTTTTCTATCTCACCTCCCGAATATACACACTTTCTCTCAATATCTATCTATCTATCTCTCTCACTCCCTTTTCCTCTCCCTCTTTGTCTCTTCCCCTTCGCTCCATCTCTCTGTCCCCTCCCTCTCTTCCTCAATCTCTCTCCATCTCTCCTTTGTCACTCCCTCTCTCTCTCCACCTTTCTTCCTCTATGCCTTTCTTCTTTCCTCCCTTTCTCTCCCCCTCCAACTCACTTTCTCTCCCTCTCTCTCTCCCCCCTCTCTCTTGAGTCCTATCTCTCTCCCTTTATCTCCCACCTCCCTCTATCTCTCCCCCACATCACTCTCTCCCTCTCTCATCCCTCCAACTTTTTCATTATCGCCCTCCCTCTCTCCTTCTCTCTCTCCCCTCCATCTACGTGTCTCCCTCTCTCTCTCTCTTCTCCTTCACTCCCTATCTCTCTCCTCTCCTCTTCTCTCTCTTCCCTCCTCTCCTCTCTCCTCACTCTCTCTCCACCTCTATCTCTCCATGGCTTTGTTCTTTCCTCCCACTCTCTCCCCCTCCAACTCCATGTCTCTCTCTCCCTATCTCCTTCTCTCTCCCGCCTATGTCTCTCTCTCCCTCTCTCCCTTACCTCCATCTCTCCTCTCTCTTCCTTCCTCTCTTTCCCTCTATCTCGCCTCCCTCTCTCCCTCTTCCCAACCACTCTGTCTCTCTCTCTCCACCCTCCAACTTTGTCACTCTCTATTCCCCTCTCTCTCTCTTAAATTTGATCCCATTGCATTGTGTTTAAGAAATGATCTAAATTAAAAAAACTCAATTGGTTGTTAAATATTAAACATATATTTTGGATCAATCATGTGAAATAAAACACAATAATGAAAAACTGAAGAGTCATGCATTATCTGTCCTCTATTATTGTTAGTCACTTTGCTTGCTCTGATTTCTTAGATCCTTAGTTAAGATGGATCTATGCTTGTTCTTAATAATATTATTTATATTATATAAGTTTCACATCTTTATTTTTTTTCCCGTAGAAAAAGTCGTAATTTCTATTAGATTTAAGAAATTACATTTTGTAGATGCCTAAGCATATGCATAATGAGGCTAGCAGACTCCCGAATAGTAGCAAGAAGAATACATATTAACTGACACTATGTACAAGTAGCTTCAACAATAACAGTTTTTTCCTAATACAAAGAGGGAGGGAGGTTATGTTTTTCTCCCCTTTTTCTTCTCAACCTTTCGCCATTCTCCTTGGGCTGGAGAGGATGAAAGAAGGACTAGAGAGGAATCCTCCATAGTACGAGGCGCGTCCTTATCTGTATCAGAGTGCTCTGGAGAGTGATGTCTTTTAGCCCCACTAGTGTCTTCGAGAACTGGATTTTTCTTCGACAAAGAGGCCAACCTTCCCTGTGCTGCCAAAATCTCTGATTCTGGCATCATGTGAACTTGACTAGGTGCTATGGGAGAGGCAGCCGCGGCTTCGCCCCCATTTGGATCATCGTCTTGTCCAGGTGGAGGGTTGTCTGCCCCCTCATCTACTGTTTCTTCGTCTAGGTTCTCTGTGTGTTGCCAGCCTCTTGGTTTTTTTGTTTGTTTCTTGTTCCTCCTGTTTTCCTTTTTGGCTTGTGGGCAGTTACTATGGAGATGACCTGTCTGTTGACAGCCTCTGCATCTGAAAGCTGTGTTTTCGTAATCTAGTGGCTGTTTCCACTGGGAGTTGTTATGGATCAAGATAATACTGTCAGGAAGCCCTTGACTAAGGTCGACTTCGACACAGATTCTTGCAAAGGTATGTATACACCTAGCAATTCTTTCGGTGTCTTGCTTGATGTATTTACCTATTGCATTTCCAATTGCCTCAAAAACTTTGGGGACCCAAAAGTGTAGCGGGAGATTATGTAGCCTGACCCATACCGGCATTTTGGAGACCACCATAGAGGCGGGGTCAAAATCCGGAAACCAGGGGGTCGTAAAGAGCCCTGCATTGCCCCAGAACCATGGCCCCTGATGGAGGACATGGTCTTTTTCCTCAACTGAGTCGAATTTTACAATAAAAAATCCTTTGGAGCATAAGTGGATATCACAGTTTTGTGTCCATGTGGTATAGATCCATTGCCGTAAAGCATCTGTTTTGGGCCAAAAGCCATTGAATCTGCAAATTACTGCTAATGAAGAGAACTCAGCATAAAAATTGTTTACCTCCGGCCTATCGATTATCAGTACTGGATTCTGCTCACTTTGCTCCACTATATAAGGACCAGGCAGATCTTGTGGTGGTGCTGGCTTGTTGGTGGCTTCCCCTTTTCCTTTGACAGCATCCTTGAATGATCCTGTGCCCTTTGAGCTAGTTCCGAAGCTTCCTCCTCTTAGCCTCAAGTTCAGAAAAATTGTTGAATCTCTCTCTACTCCATAATGTTGCACTGTAAATTTTTCCTGTAAAATGTGTCCTGCATAGACCAAGCTCTGCAAACTTGCTGATATGCCTAAAGATTCTTGTATTTCGTCCTTTAAATTTTTTATCAGCATCCCTGTTCTTATTTGCATGCAGATTGTTTTCCCTGACAGGGTTCTGATGAAAATTTGGGTTGCTTCTAGACCTGAATCCTTTATTACCATTTTTGTTTTTTGCCTGGCTCCTTCTGCTTGTTGGTTTCCCATCACAAGGAGGGGAGCAGGCTTGTCTTGATCGGTTCTCCTGCATTCCTTTGAAGTTTCTGAAGGACCTGTATGAGACCTGGGGACCTGGATCCCTCGACTGATAGGGATCTTGGAGAGGGGAGTCCGGATCTTTAACTTTCCCGCTGCCGAGATGGTTAATGCCCAGATCTGCGCTACAGAGAGCAAAGAAACCCCAAGCCACCGGGGGGCCAGACCCACTCTCCCATCTCGTACTTGGTCTTCAACCGATCCCTTGAAAACCAGCCATTGTTCGGCAGATCGAAGCCACGGCGTTCCAAAAAGGGGAAGGGGAACAGGCAATCGCCTCTTTTCTCCATATACACAGTCAGATCTGCCTGTCCTGGGCAGGGCATTCTCGGAGGAGGGTGCTTCAAACCCGGATTGGATAGGAACCAGTTGTTTTGGAGCACATAACCTTGCACGTCGAGGAGAGATTTCTAGAGTCGCCCTGAGAAGCTCGTCCAGCACCCAGAAAGAGGCCAGGCATTCCGTTCTCTATTTGTTGTGGTTCGCGTCTTGTAATGTCTTTCCAGCAGAGGATCTGAGCCAGAAACCGAGGGTGGAGTCGAGCTCTGAGGATCCATCGATTCGACGTCTACCCGTTCCAAGGTAGAGCTGATCGTTTGGGCCTGCGGCAGCGCTGATCGATTCTTCTGTAACCCTAGCTTCATGAACAACTGCCATCGCTCCACCAAAGATTCCAGTTTCACATCTTTATATATAAAAGTATTCTCATTTTTATTTTTATTGAAACCTTGATTTAATTTCTATGGACATATTTTTAGTATTAGTGAGGATAGAGGGTTTAGAATATCTATGGTAAAGTGGGGTGAATATCCATGGTAAAAATCTTGTCGTATTGTTATAAAATATTTTGATTCCGAAATAAGTTATGATTTTTCCAAATGTAGTATTGATAAGCCATGGTATTGGCCACTGGTATTGTAACAAATCCTATTCACATGTTCATAATATTAATGGAAAAGTCGGGTGAATATCCATGGTTAAAAAATCTTGTCATATTGTTATAAAATATTTGATTGTGAAATAATTTATAGTTTTTGAGCATGTGGTTATAATAATCCATGGTATTGTAACAAAGCCTATTCACAGGTTAATAACAAAATAAAAATATAACAAATTGAATTTTATTATTTTTATTACTTTAAATTTTTGTTATTAATTGAGCCAACATTTATATTTTATGTTTTTCATTACACCTACACATCTACCATATACTTATAAATAAAATCACATTAAAATATATAACACATAAGTAGTACTTATAAATTTAATTATTAAACTCAAAAAAATTAATATTTACAATATAACAAGATTCTTAACCATGAATATTCACACCCATTTTCCCATGGATATTAATAACTTCAAAATAGTTTTTTTTACAATATCATTGGCCGATACCATGGTTATCAGTACCACATACCCAAAAACCATAACTCAATTAAAAAAAAAACCAAAAAAATATAAATGTTTTATTTTAATTTAATTTTATACCAAATTCTAAATTTTAAATTATAACTTAATACTTACAACAAACATACGATATAACCAGATTCTTAACCATTGATATTATTAACTTGTAGATAGGCTTTGTTACAATACCATGGCTTATCAATACCACTTGCCCAAAAACCATAATTCATTTCAAAATTAAAATATTTTAATTTAATTTTATTGCACCGAGAGGTGCTCTCAACCCACTATGGTAGAGATGTTTTAACGTAATGTACTATTTAACATTTTGACCAAGTCAAATCACATAAAAAAATAAATTAAATTAAATAAAAAGATTGATGTAATGTAAACATCCATAGAGATGTTTTAACATAATGTCCTATTTAACATTTTGACTAAGTCAAATCACATAAAAAAATTAAATTAAATAAAAAGGATAATGTAATGTAAACATTTCAACTCGGTCAAAATACAATAAATAAAATAATAAAAATAAAAATGGTCCATGGTATTGATCCATGGTATTGAGAATCCATAATATTCATGTAGAATATAGCCTATTTAAAGGGGGAAATTAAACCAGGCTAGATCCATCTTAACTGTGGATCTACCAAGAGAATGATCAAATCTCTTAATATGTAAACCTCTTTTAGAGTGAAAAGAGATTTGATCCCTCTTGATATGCATAAAAATATTTTATATAATATGGATGTATGGATGTAAATAGGACGTTATACAATATGGATGTAAAGAGGTTTCTTGAAATTGCTTGTAAATTTATCCAAAACATCCACCTTTGATTGAAGTGAGGGCGCTATAAGGATCCCCGGTCTTGGCTAGAGCTCTGGGGAATAAACAGGAGATCATCTTGGCTAGAGCACTCGGGAATAAACAGGAGATTATCTTGCAGAATTCACATAATATTAAAAATAGCATTTCTTCCAAAATTAAATATAAATTGTGGGAAAATAAAGAGTTGGAGGGAAAAAGGAGCAATATTATAAGGAGGTGATCAACCCCAATCTGGAAAACCAAATTATCTCTCCGTCTTGACTAGTGTTAAGATGAAAATGAACATTTCCAAGATTAGAACTAATTCTCATGAGCTTCATAGTGAAACTAGGCATTGGTGAATTCTCATGAGCTTCATAGTGAAACTAGGCATTAGTGAATTCTCATGAGCTTCATAGTGAAACTATGCATTGGTGAATTCTCAAAACACGGTGGGAGGGTTGAAAAAACACCTTGGGATTAAAGATTTTGTCACTAATCCTAAAATGGTTGAAAAGAAAAGCCACTTTCTCTTAGATAATCCATCTTATACTCAGATGAAAGGAGTTTGTCACCAATCCTAGAAGGGTTGAAAATAAAAACCACTTGAACTCTTAGATTGTCCATCTTATACTTAATTTCACTTTCTCTTAGATTGACCATCTTATAATCATATTAAAACACTTTCTATTAGTTTTTCCACCTTATACTCACATTCAATCCCCTTCAAACTTATAGGAATTACTAGTCAAACATTAGATACAGTTTAACATGTCTTCAAATAATAGAACCTAGGTGGAGGGTGAATTAAACACGTTAACTACCACTAGAGCTATTGTCCTTGGACAACCTTCTAAACATTTTAACTCATCAAAACTATGGTGATTTGGGAATCTTTCTCTCACTTCTTTTTGAGCATATAAATAAAATGTTAAGGAATCCTATTTAATCTATTACCTTCTTAAGGTTTGATAGACCATATAAGCCTTAGTTGACATTAATCATCATAGTGGTCATCATTATACATCTGAATGATCATTTCATTCATCTTAATATTATTATAATAATACCATACATTTTTATTTTTATTTTCATATATAATAATTCAAAACTGATGTAATTAATCTATTATTTTTTTAAATTTCATATTATTTTAATTTATCTCTGGATTATTAATTTAATAATAGTTATTATTAATTTACAACAAATTTAAGGAATTTTTAAATCCAAAATTTAAAAAAATAAAAATAAAACTAGAAATAATTACGTAGTATTTATAATTTTTTTAAACAAATTTTAAAATTTTTCTAGTTTTTTTAAACAAATTTTAAAATTTTTCTTTTTTAAATAAGGCAATAGTTATAACAAATTTTTTTAAAATCCAAAATATTTTTTATAATTTATAATTTATTAAATTATAATTTTTTTAAATAGTAATATTTTTAGTAAAAATAATTATATAAAATAAATAATTACAAATTATCAAAAAAATTCAAATTGAAATATTAAAATAAATATTCATTTTTCTATATTTAATAGTAACTAATTATTTTATTTTATATTAATATAAAGAATATCAAATCAATTGTATATATAAGATGAATTTTACTCACCTTAATCACATATTCATTTCATACTGACCAGCTTAAAACTTTTTTAATCCACGATGATTTACCTATATATATATATCAAAATTATTTTTTAATTTACATAACTTTCCTTCATACTATTAATACATTACAATGGACGAAAAAAACGGATTATATATACATATATATAATATTTTTAATGTATTTTGGTTTTTTCTAACCAGTGGACAGTTTCATATAGCTCACAATAACATTCCTATTTCATAGAACCTTAAACCATGTTTTTACACCTTAATAGGTTTCCACTCTCTTAAACTATTGGCGCGACACTCCATAAATAAATTGCTCCAACTTGGATTTGCGTGTCCCCACAAGACCCGCAGATTGTCCAAATTCCATGTCTCTAACTCTGCATTAAATGGAGCCAGCACAGCGCAGGACAAATGACAAATATTAACCCTGACATTCTACTATTATAATTATAAGAGTTTTCCGGCAATAAATAATTATGGTAACAACGCCAACATCCGTCTATTCAAACGGTGACGGAAACGGTGGGCCCGAGTAGCCACGTATGCAGGATCAGAGAACCTGCAATCGACATAAGGGTTGCCGTCTTACACGCACACCTGTCGTCAAGGTGATGCCAGATTTAGAACTTGGGACTTTAGGCAGTCTGGAGTAGTTGTGATTTATACGTATTTCCAGGGTTGGGTAGTTGTGAAGTATATGTAGTTGCAGGATTGGATTATGAGATTAGTGGAATTAAATTTTTTCATCTAACCATTGAATGATGATCATATCTTGTGATTAATTTTTTTGGTTTTAGTGAATGTTAACTATCGTCATAAAACATTTATTTGAATTTTTTTTTGAATTTCATGGGAAAATTGAAGACAAAACTTTAGAAAAAGAAACCGAGGGTAAAGTAGAGAGAGAGGATACCAACCCCTGATATGCCGTCAAGGAAATTGATGTAAGAGGCAAGGAAACAGATGGTTTCAGTGGAAGTCTTTTGAGCGATGCGGATGAGTTGGAAGGAGTCGAGAAAATGGAGTTGGGAGAAATGTTTGGTGTGGCCACTTCTATCGTGGCATCCATGGAGGACAATTTGTCTCGGAAGTAGCTACCGAGGGTCTCTGCAACTTTCCTCAATCCTCGCCTCTCAGGATTACCGCTTGTGCCAAATGGTTTTTACCCTAACCTCTTGTTTCTGATGTGCTCTTTCTCTCTCTATTTTCGATTTTGCAATACAGTGCTTGTTTGACTGTGGGGGTTTGATACTAGAGATGTTAGATTTTTTAATGTTAATTTTATGCGATAGAAAATTTGTTGGGGTCCGTTATTGTTACTAGTATAGATCCCGTGGGTATACATTCGGGATCAACTGACTTTCTAGGAAATAAAACGAGTCGAAGCTATAAAATTAGACTTATCATTAGATCATTGGAGGGTAGTCTTGAGAGGTGAAGTCTTAATTTTTTGAAGGCATAACATACGTGTTGTTGTGTTGGCCTGCTATGATAGTGAGATTTTTGATATATGTTATTATGATTCATATTGTTTTCTTTTATGTGTTCTTGTTTATTTTTATTTACTAGTAAATGTGAATGATTTTTTATTTGACAATATGATACAATGAATCTTTCATATATAGTTGATTTAATTATTCTTAAATATATACTATTTAGAAGGTTTAAATCAGATTTGAGTGACATGTTACAGATAGAAATTATGTTGATGCATGATATCCTTTCTTTGCGCATTTCATTTTAATATTAACATATACTAGTTATATTTTATTTTTCTTATTTATTTTAATGTGTTGTTATTTTATTGGCATACATGAGCGATTAATGATCATATGACATGATCACATTGTTAACCCTTGATATGTTATTTCATTTAATATTTCTTAAATATATATTATTTAGAATGTTTTAAGTCTACATTTTGATTTATTTTTTGCACATTGAAATGATATAGATACATGATAACGTATGAGTTTACTACACATTTCAATTGAATATTGATATGTAAACTGTGGCAGATATTCCACTTGAAAATTCGTCACAACAAATCTGATAATAATATTAAAATACTCAAATTTTGCACTATTATTGTTTTATTTAATTTCTAGATCTGTATCTTTTAATGCAATTACTGCATGCATGCAAATGGATACTATGCAGAAAAGTAGAGAAAGAAAAAATAAGCTCACACGCACATAAGACACAAAATATGCTCTCTAGGAAACCCTTTCAGGAGAAAACCCAACTAGAAGGTGAGGCCACTTCGCTCTATTTCTCTATCTAGAATTATGGTTGCCGGTACAAAGAAGTAATGTTCGTGGCTCATGGGCTGCTCTAGTGCATGTATCCTCTATGTTTTCTCTACCTCCTATCTCTCCTGGCTATCTTTGCTCAACTATGGAATAAAATGCTCTCAAAATAATGGATGGTCTCTTCCTCCTAATGGATCAATTATAGCATAACCCGATAACCTAATAGTGGTTAAGTTTGGCTATATCAACTCTTAACTAGAGTTACAAAATAAACTCTTCTAGAGTATTTTACATCACAAACACATGGCTAGACCCTTTTCCATGAATAATGGGAGTTGACGCGACATCCTCCTGAACTATAGGTGTGAAAACAGGAAGGTCAACTTCTAAGTGGCATAACTTTTTCATACAGACTCTGATTGACACACTTCTTGTGTCATTGCAAAGGTCTCTGTGTGTAGAATAACATGAAAGAGTGTTGGTTAGCAGCAAATTTTTACCCCTAAAACTGTCGTTTGATGCCTCAAAATGCTCTTGAAAGGTTTTAGACCCCGAAAGGTAGATGAGCCAAGGCCCAGATCCTAGTCCTAAGAGAGGTGAAAAACTACCACTCAACCCACCAATAGAGAAAAGGATACTGACACAACCTCCTCCCAGACCACAATAGAGGATGAAAGCCAAAATACCAACCAAAGACAAAGGATTCCGATAATAGTACACGCTACCTACAACCCCACCATCTCACAATCCATGTCAGACTCCCCTCGATTCTTAGAAAGGATAATAGTGCCAAGCAGAACACACTAACTTCTAAGATCCCAAAAAACAAAGAAACTATATGGCTAGAAAACTAGGGGCTGAACCCACTCTATTTACTTCCCACCAAATGATCACTGGGCCACCTTGCTGTCAATCACCACCCCTAGCTCAAATTCTAGCTCAAAAAAATATAACCAAAGGAAAGAAAACTACCAACTATCACCAAAACTAGGAGAGGGGGAAGAAAGTCCCTAGAATTGATTTGAGTATGGGAAAATAACTCATAAATACAAAAGAAATATGCCATACATGATAATAGGAATTACATGGATGAGAAGAGAGGAAACTCCAAATGGATTGCCTGAGGCACACTGTAAAATGTCTTTTGCATCCTAGCTCCCTTATCTAAGAGCAAGGTAATTTCCTTTCTAGACGTATCTTAAGGTGACCCCAAAAGTAGCACACCCTCTGGAAGTTGACCTTGCAAAAATTAACCCCCCTCCACTAACTGCATACACCATTCTTTCTAGGCACAACAAACTTAATTGATGAGTGTCGTTGGACTCTGCATTTTCTCCCAAGCTTACGTGCCCCTATCGTTTATATCTTCATAGTCGACCTTAGTCCGGATTTTAAACCATTTTATCTTCAATTCACTCTAGATAGCAAAATTGCACAATTGAGTTGACATAGGCATGTTGAATGTTCTTGTTTCCCTCATCACACATGCAATGTCACCCTCCTCATAATTTTTACATCCTTTCATCTGGCTAAAATTACATAATTTATTAAGATTTACCATTTTTGTTACACTCGCAGGGGGTGTATTGCCTCATCCCCTTACCTAATGGTCAAGGAGGGTGGTGGCAGGTTGACTTTCCCTCTCCCTTGCTCCACTAGTCACCCTATCATGGGCCATAAAATCATTTTATTTTGAACAATACATTTTTTAATTTTTATTATATTTTATTTCTCTCTATCAATACATATTTTTCTCTCTATCACACTTAACATTCATAAAAATATGAAATTTTAAGAAAAACAATACATTTTTATTTTATTTTATTTTATTTTATTTATTTATTTATTTATAGATATATATATATATATATATATTAATTAGTACAAGAAAAACAATACATTACTTAAATCCTTTTGAAAATTTTTAATTTTAATTTTATTATTTTTCTTCATTATATGCCCCCCATTTTATTTCTGTTTCTAAAATTAATGAAAACCATTGAAAACAATATCTATCCAATTTCATTTGGCGTCTATCTAATTTCATTTCATGTTATTCACATTATATCCATTTATCCATAAATTACCCCACAACGCTTCTCCAACCCAATCGACGTTGTATGTTGCTTCTCGGCTACTTCCTTTCTCTTAATTTACCTCACCGACAGTGGCGGCCAACGACATCCCCTCTATAAATAAGCGCACGTTACCACCGTTAATTTCTCACTCCACTCGTTCATCGGTTCCGCGGCGGTGACCCCACAACACCTTCTCCAACCCAAGCGACGTTCTATAGCTTCTTTTGTCCATAACACCTTTCTCGGATGCTTCCTTTCTCGACACTCGTTCCACAACACTCATTTCACCACACGTGTCATTTATAGGTTGCGCGGCAATGACTGTTGTCTTCCCTATAAATAAGTCCCCCAAAAGATAACCCAATGTGTGTGCCTTGGTGTACTCGAGTATCTCCATAGTGTGAAGTCGAGTATCTCTCTCGAGAATACAGAATCCAGAACATTTTGTGGTATGATTGGGTTTTCGTAAGAGTTTTTAATTTACAGTTAATGTCCATTCCAATTTCCATAGTTTGATGTGATGGACTGATATTTTAGTTTCAGAAAGATATGCACTTTTTTGGTACTAATTTATGCCATTTGTTGCACTGTAATGGAAAATCAATTCAATATGTCATCGATTGCTATCAATATGCGATCATTTCTTAACTTTGATAATGGCGAATCACCCCAGTTATGGAGGCTTTGATAATGGCAATTTTCTCCAGTTTTATGAATATATGATCAATTTTCTTTCTCAATTACATCTTCATTGATTTAATTTGTAGGATTCAGTAATCATCTACATGGATTTTGGTTGCATATTGATCAATTTATGGTATATAATTGGTTAATTAGTTCATTTATCTCTTTGATTATATGTTGTATGCTTTGATCTCTTGTTTGTCTCTATCTTTGCAAATCTCTTTCAAGATAGTATGGAGAAGCTGTCAGGAGGAACGAGAGGACATCTAGAGCATCGATGAGCAAATGGTCGAAATATTTGAGGGACTTCATCAATCATTTTGTTAAATCAGTAAGAGGCCTCTATCATTCTATTTTCTTTCAGTTGATCAAAGTCTAGAGAAAGGTAGCAGTTCCTATTTGTTTGTTACTAGGGTTCTTTGAAGTCTAGGGAGATCACTCTTGTCAGCAAGAGGGATTTGTCCACATAACACACATAAGACACAAGATATGCTCTATGGGAAACCCTTTCGGGAGAAAACCCAACTGGAAGGTGAGGTCACTTCGCTCTCTTTCTCTGTCTAAAAATATGGTTACAGGTACAAAGAAGTAATATTTGTGGTCTATGGGTTGCTACAATGCACATATCTTCTCTGTGTGCTCTACCTCCTATCTCTCCTCGCTATCTTCGCTCAGCTATGTAATAAAATTCTCTCGAAAGAATGGAGTGCCTCTTCCTCCTAGTGGTTGGTTATAACATAGTCTGATATCCTACTATTGGTTAAGTTTGACTACATCAACTCTTAACTAGAGTTACAAAATAGACTCTTCTAGAGTATTTTACATCAAAAACATGAATGTCAACTTCTGAGTGGCATAACTTTTGCATACAGACTCTGATTGACACACTTTTTGCATTGTTGGAAATGTCTTTGTATGTACAGTAATACGAAAAAGTTGTTGCTTAAAAGCAGCAAAGTTTTACCATGAAAAAACATTGTTTGATACCTCAAAATGCTCATAGAAGGTTTCAGACCCTGTTTCATCAAATTGGGTCCTGCCGACAAAAATGGTCCCATGAATTGATTCCTCCACTTTTTCCACTCCATATGCATCGATATGGATGAAAAATGATATAATAATCCAATTCATATCATACACACACACACACACACACCACCACCACCACCACCACCACCATGTTTTAACTTTTCTTATTTCCCTTTTATTGTTATTTTAATTTTAATTCCATTTCTAACCATCGTGTTAGGAATGGATCATGATGCATATATGGAATTTTCATTTTTACCCATTAATAAATTTTTTATTTAATAAGTTTCACATATTGTAAGCCTCACTACTTATATTTTCCTAAAATATTCTTTCATCTATAATCTAGCATATTATTAATAAAAGGATATTATAATTCTAATAGTTTTATTCCTTCATAGATAGCATCAAACATAGGGAATAGCCCATATGGTTGGAGAGGGTCACCTTGTTGTCAATTGCCAACCCTGCTTCAATTCTAGCTCAAAAAATGATAACTAGAAGAATGAAAATTACCAACTATCCCCAAAAACCAGGTGAGGGGGAAAAAGGTCCCTGGAATTGATTTGAGAAGGTGAAAATAACTCACAGGTGATGCCATACATGATAATAGTAGTTACATCGATGAGAAGAGAGGAAACTCCAAATGAATTGCCTGAGGCACACTGTAAAATGTCTTTTGCATCCTAGCTCCCTTGTTTGAGAGCAAGATAATTTCCTTTCCAAGCATATCCTGAGGTGACCCCAAAAAATACTCATCCTCTCGAAGTTGATTTTGCAAAACTTAACCCCTCCACTGAGTGTATACACTATTCTTTTTTAGCATAACATTCTTAGGTGATGAGTGTAGCTTACTCACCCTTATCTTTTATACCTTCATAGTCAACCTTAATCTAGATTGTAAACCATTTTATCTTCAATTCACTCTAAATACCATTTCATTAAAAACCATACGTAAGTTTAAAATATTTTATCTTTTATTTTTTAAATATTAAAGGCTTCTAGAAATCCTGTTCTTACGTTCCATTTCAATTATTATACAAACATAATACTTAAAACACATGAGGTCTTAACAATTCCAAGTCAGCAACTGTAAGAAACAAATTCGGTGACCGTTCAACGGCTGACCTCTCACACCGCCATTAACGATCCGCGAAACGATTAAAATTCGGTGACCGTTCAACGGTTGACCTCTCACACCGCCATTAACGATCCACGAAGCCATTAACTATCCACAAAACGATTAAGAGAGTTGGAGGAATGCAATTTTTTATTATTTAAATTATATTTTAAAATAAACATAAAATAAATATTTAAAATTTTGAAATAATAAAAGTATGAAACATTATAAACTAAAATTTTATATTAAATTTAAACAAATAAAAAAATAATAATCTATTTTGAAATGGCGTCCTACGCCGTTCGAATCGATTCCAAAAATCCTCTCACTAAGCACAAGTAAAAAAGTCATCGTTTCGATACTCCGCAGTGGGAATCATCTGATTGGGGCACAGGGAAAAAAGTCATCATTCCGATACGAGGGAATCATCTAATTGGGGCACAAGGAAAAAAGTCATCATTCCAATAGTGCATTCCTCTTCCGGCACTCCACCACTTCCGTTCCTGTAAATAAGCCAGAACTCCATAATTATGTAGTTCAGAAAAAGTAGCATGTCTTGCTATACCTCTTGTCATTTGTCGTTCGAGTCAGTTTTAGGGTTTACTTGAATCGATGTGTGGTTAGGAAGAAGTATCATGTCTTGCCTCTGTATTTTTTAATGAGTGAAAATTATGTGATTTAGGTTTTATGTTTTGTATAATTAAAGAAAAAATGGCCTCTGAATTGTTGAAATGTTTTTGTTTGTTTTTATGTTTTTTCCTAAAAGAAAAGATCATTATTTTTAAACAACTTCTAAAATCTAATTTATGATCATTTTTGTTGTTAAATAAAATTTATTTAATTAATATATTTTGTTGGATAAAGAAGAGTATTTGGCAGTCCACTCGAAATTTAAAATTACAAAAGAAAGCACTATCAATTTTGCACAAAATTAAGTGAAAGTTTTGAAAAATAAATACGAAAGGACCAAAAACTTGTCCCAATACACTAGTTCGTGCATAGACTTTGACGTTGCTTCCCAGCATCGCATGGTCTAGCTCAGTCTGGTTCGCACCGCAGACAAAGCACGGTCTGGCTCGGTCTGTTTCACACCGTAGACAAAGCACAGTCTGGCTTGGTCTGCTTCCATCGTCGTCTCATCCACTAGTCTTATTACATGCACACCTGCCGTGGAGGTGATGCCGGGTTTAGAAATTGGGACTTTAGGCAGTCTGGTGCAGTTGTCAATTCCAGCATTAAATTATGAAAGCGGTGCCACTAAATCTCTCGACTTAACTATTGGATCATATTTTGGGACCAACTTTTTTGCTTTGTTTTCCAATATGTTACTAAAAATTTACCCAACATGCTAAGAGCTTTTTGGGGTTTCAACTGAAAAAAAAAAGCTTCACGATCAGATTGAATTCACTGAGAAAATTGAAGACAAAACCCTAGAAAAAGAAAACGAGGGCAAAGTAGAGAGAGAGGATACTAAACCCTGATATGCCGTTAAGGAAATCGATGTAAGAGGTAAGGAAACAGACGATTTTAGTGGAAGTCTTTTGAGCGATGTGGATGGGTTGGAAGGAGTAGAGAGAATGGAGTTGGGTGAAATGTTTGGTGTGGCTGCTTCTATCGTGGCATCCATGGAGGACAACCTGTCTAGGAAGTAGCCATCGAGGGTCTCTGCAACTTTCCACAATCCTCGCCTCTCAGGATTACGACTTGTGCCAAATGGTTTTTACCCTAACCTCCTATTTCTAATGTGCTCTTTCTCCCTCTATTTTCGAATTTGCAATGTAGATTCTTATTTGTGTCTTTGGGGGTTTGATATTAGAGATGTTAGATCTTTTTATGTTAATTTTATGTGATAGAAAATTTGTTGGGGTCCATTATTGTGACTAGTATAGATCCCATGGGTATACATTTGGGATCAATTATTTGTTTTTAGCACAAAAGCAAGCAACGACCCTCCAATCCATAAAGTTTATGGCAATGTTGTATTCCATGCAATCCATCGTGTCAAAATCCAGGTGAAACCAATCTGAAATCAAAAGTCGGATGGGACATTGGGATTTCACTCCTACAATTGATTCTTGCAAAAAACCATGGTGAAGGTTCCTATCACTAATGATGTTTAACAACTCCAGTTAATGTTGTCATTTATTTTTAAACTGAAGAAACTGGCGCAGCTCTCAGTTATACATCGTCTTGTTCAAGATTGGACAGTTAGATTTTTTGGGATCAAATCTTCACATATAACTATTAGACCATAGCCTAAGAACTAAATACACAGCTGTTTTATGAAACATTTTTGTGGTTATCAGATCTGCCAATGAATGATCTAGATCTGTACTTCTGTGAAAGATCCACTTCTGATGACCAACATTTGGAAAATCCAGTATCTAGATCTGTACTTCTATGAAGGATCCAGGATTTGTGCTTCCGATGACCAACATTTGGAGTATCTAGATCCACTCAAGATACATCTCTGATTTGGAGTGGAGGTGTTGGAATATCCAGTCCTTACATTAGATACCTGACCATCTGCTTCAAATGTGGTCCTAACTTTTCAGAAACGTCTAAGCATAACGCATGAAAATGTTGGACCAAACAAAGCGTAGCAGAAATTAAAAAAACAAACATACACAGCACATACAAAATCACAAAACCGTAACACAAAGATTTAACGTGGTTCACCCAACCAATCTGGGCTACATCCACCAGAACAGAGGCATCGGAAATCTTATTATTCAACAAGAGATTACAACACTTTTAATTATTCACACATACTCTCAGCTCTCCCTATTTTCTCTACACTCTCACAATACTCTACGGGATTACATTTCTTATAGTTGGAGTATAAAACTAAATCATAAATTCCCTCACAACAAATATAGGATGCATTAAGTCCTCCTCAAAAAATACTGGAGCTAATATAGCAACTAATCCTATTGTTGTCACACACATGAGATTTTTTCCAAAATTAATTAAAACAGAAAATCTCAACAATCTCCACCTTGACAACAATTAGCCTGATACCTTGTTCATTTATTATTTTTATCTTTTCTGCAAGCCAAGAGAAGCCAGACACCAACGTAGCTTCTCTAACAAAACTGGTTTTGTGAACATGTCTGCACAATTTTCCTTCGTATGCACTTTTTCAAGAGAAACACCCCTTTCAGTGATAACCTATCTTACAAAATGGTACTTGATAGGTATATGCTTTGATTTACTATGATAGGCCGGATTCTTAGCCAAATGAATTGCACTTTGACTATCACAAAATAACTTGATGTTATTCTGTAACCTACCAAACTCACCAATCAAACCTTTTAACCAAACTGCTTCTTTGCAAGCATGCGAAGCAGCGATGTATTCTACTTCAGTAGTGGATAAAGCAACAATATTCTGTAGCTTTGACATCCAGCTAATAGCTCCACCTGCAAGAGTAAAGACGTACCTTGAAGTTGACCTTCTCTTATCCAAATCACCTGCAAAATCAGAATCAACATAACCGCAAACAAATTCACTACTTCTGTTATAAGTGATACAATAATCACTTGTGCCTCTCAAATACCGAAGCACCCATTTCATTGCTGACCAGTGTTCTTTTCCTGGATTTGCCATATACCTGCTGACAACCCCAACTGCATGTGAAATATCTGGTCGAGTACAAACCATCGCATACATCAAACAACCTACTATATTGGCATATGGAATTCGAGACATATGTTCCTTTTCTTCATTGTATTAGGAAATAAACTCGAAGAAAGCTTAAAATGGGAAGAAAAAGGGATTGAAACAGGCTTCACATTGTTCATACCAAACCTCAAGAGTATTTTCTCAATATACTTCTGTTGTGATAGCCACAGCTTACCATTGCTCCTGTCTCTGAAAATCTCCATGCCCAAAATTTGTCTTGCTGCTCCTAGATCTTTCATATCAAATGTCCTAGCCATCTGAGCCTTTAACCTGTTGATCTCTGTTATGCTTTTGATTGCTAAAAGCATATCGTCAACATACAATACTAAGATAATGAACATGCCATTACTTAATTTCTTAAAGTAAACACAATGATCATATTCACTTCTTATATAATTTTGACTCAACATGAAAGAATCAAATTTCTTGTACCATTGTTGAGGTGACTGCTTCAGGCCATACAATGATTACTTGAGCCTACAGACAAATTTCTTGTTGCGATCTTGAACAAACCCTTCCGGTTGTTCCATGTAAATTTCCTCATCTAAATCTCCATGTAAAAATGCAGTTTTAACATCTAGTTGTTGTAATTCTAAATAAAGTAAAGCAACTAATGCTAAAACAATTCGAATTGAAACAATTTTTACAACTGGTGAAAATATCTCATGAAAATCAATGCTTGCTTTCTGAGAAAAACCTTTCACGACCAGCCTTTTTTTTGACCTATCCTTAGAACCATCAACACCCCTTTTCAATTTGTACACCCATTTACATCCAACAGTTTTTCTATCTTTTGGAAGTTCTACGAGATCCCATGTGTCATTCTTGTCTAATGCCATCATCTCGTCCTTCATAGCTTCTTTCCACTTTTCACTTTTATAACCTTCTACAGCTTCCTGATAGCACAAAGGTTCATCATCGTTAGAGATTAAAGAAACTGAAGTAACATAATCATCATACCTTCTAGGAGGATGTTTAATTCTCGTGGACCTCCTTAAAGATGTTTCTGGTACTTCCACAATTTGTTGATTATTGTCTGTAGGAACTTCTTCATGATCTGCATCTGAATCATGTTCATGATCTACATCTGAAACTTGTTCATGACCTGCATCTGAAACTTGTTCATGACTTACATCTGAAACATGTTCATCTTGATCATCATCAGAATCTAAAATGGTTTCAAACTGAATGTGTTGAAGTTTAGATACATTATCCTGTTTCAATTTATCATCTACATCTGAATTTTCAAGTGAGGATTCATTAAATTTAACATCTCTATTAATGATGATCTTGTGAGTAGTAGGATCCCACAATCTGTATCCCTTACTCCCATCACCATATCCAACAAAGATATATCTTTTTGATTTAGGATCTAATTTAGAACGCTGATGTTTTGGAACTAGAGCATATGCATCACAACCAAAAACTTTCAGTTTAGAATAATCACAAGGATGACCTTTCCATACCTCTTGAGGAATTTTGCATCCTATTGCAGTTGATGGTGATCGATTTATCAAATAGCAAGCTGTAGCAACAGATTCTGTCCACAATTCCTTCTGCCAATTGGCGTTTCAGCATACTTCTTGCTCTCTCTAAAAGAGTCTTGTTCATCCGTTCAACAACTCCATTTTGCTGAGGAGTATAAACAGTGGTTTTAGGTCTTTCGTTCCCAGCTTCCTTGCAATAATTATCAAATTCATTTGAAGCAAACTCACCACCATTGTTAGTTCTTAAACATTTAATGGTTCTTCCAGTGATGTTTTCAACTAATGCTCTAAACTGTTTGAAAATTGTAAACACATCAGACTTCTTCTTTAGCATGTAGACCCACACTTCTCTAGAGAAATCATCAATAAAATATACAAAATATGACGAACCTCCATTCGAGGTTATAGGAGACGGACGCCAAACATCAAAATGGATATAATCAAGGATTCCCTTACTAGTATGTTTTCCAGTTTTAAACTTCTGTTTGCTTTGTTTCCCAAACAGACAATGTTTGCAGAAATCTAACTTAGCAGTCTTTAGATTAGGAAGTAACTTACGATCAGATAAAATCTTTAATCTTCTTTCGCTCGTATGGCCAAACCTTTGATGCCATAAAAAAAAAATTACTGTCATTTTCAGACACTGTAGAGACATGATCTAACTTTGTTCTTCCTTCTAACTGAAAAGGATTTCCAACCTTCTTTGATTTCATTACTAGTAAAATTCATTTATAAACTTTCATTACTCCACCTTGAATAAAGGTTTTATATCCATTAGTGTCCATTACTCCTAATGAAATGAGGTTTTTTCTTAGTTCAGGTACATGTCTTACATCAGTTAAAATTTTATTTGTCCCATCAAACATTTTAAGCTGAATGCTTCCAATTCCTACAATGTTACATGTGACATCATTTCCCATGTAAACTACTCCATCATTGATTGGTTTATAAGTTTTAAACCATTCCCTATGAATACACATGTGATTTGATGCACCAGAATCTAACATCCAATGTTGATCATGACTAGATAAAATCAACTGATAACACTTCATCACTCATACCTGTCTTGGATGTCGAACCTGTATTTGTCGTGTTTGCTTCTTTCTTCTCTGTTGAAGAGTCTTCTTTGGATGCTTGCTGTCTCTTCCAACAGTCCTTCTTCAAATGTCTTGATTTTCCACAAAACCAGCACTTTACCTTACTCTTCTTCCCTTTCGATTTTGAACGCGAGTCGCTGTGCTTACTGAAGCGTCTTTCTTTAGAACAACCTCTGGGCATCATTGCTTCTGATGTAGAGGTTTCTCAATTTGACCTCTTCCTTGTCTCTTCGGACAACAAACCTCCAACAACATCATCAAATTCAAGGGTTTCTGATATACTTAGACTTATAGAAGTAACAAAATGATCCAATGACTAGGGAAATGAGCACAATAAAGTTATATCTTTATCTTCTGATTCAAATTATACTTCTTTACTTTCTAATTGCACCAGAAGAGTATTAAAGACATTTAAATGATCAGTAATAGCTGTACCTTCCTTCATGCGCAGACTGTACAATTGTCACTTCAGAAGAATCCTATTGGTCAAGGATTTTGTCATGTACAGCTTCTCAAGCTTTGTCCACAAACCAGTAGCAGTTTTCTCTGACACGATGTTAAACAGAACATCATCCGCCAAACACAGTCGAATACCGCTCAGAGCTCTTCCATCCAACTCATTCCATTCATCATCTGTCATGGTGTAAGGTTGTTTGGATTTTCCCAACAGCACCTTCGCCACGCCTTGTTGCACAAGTAAATCATGCATCTTCACTTTCCAAATTTCGAAGTTATTTTTGCCATTGAACTTCTCGATCTCAAAACGAGCACTTTGAGTTTTTCCCATGTTGTATCAAACAAAATCTCCAATTCCAAAATTAAAAATGCCTTTTCTTTATACTATAAAATGCCTCTGTCTCCGTGTAATTACAATTTGAAAAGAAAAACAAAAAAATTGCAGGTTTACCAGAGAGAAAAACTGCCTGGCGCTCCTCGACAGCGGAAGACCCGCGCCCGAAATAAAATTCATGTAAGGTAGGAAATTGGCATGACTAACCCCTTCGTTTCCTTGCCAATAGGCCTTTCTGGCGCGCTGGTGCAACTATTTCTGAACTTCCCGTGCTAATTGGAGCAATTGTTCCTGGATAAACCATGCCAACGCTTCTTTAAGCTCAAAATTGGCGCTGCTGTTCCAGCCAAAACCGCGCCAATAAAAAAAGCTTCACTTTCCGCGTCTCTGTCACACGTACCAGCTCCACAACCAGAGACCTGTAGGTTATGGGCCCGCCACCTCCGCTGCGCCGCTCTAATACCACTTGTTGGACCAAACAAAGCGCAGCGGAAATAAAAAAACAAACATACACAACACATACAAAATCAAAAAACCATAACACAAAGATTTAACGTGGTTCACCCAACCAATCTGGGCTACGTCGACCAAAACAGAGGCATCGGCAATCTTATTATTCAATAGGATATTACAACACTTTTAATTCTTCACACATACTCTCAGCTCTCCCTATTTTCTCTACACTCTCACAATCCTCTTAGGGATTACATTTCTTATAGCTGGAGTATAAAACTGAATCATAAATTCCCTCACAACAAATATAGGATGCATTAAATCCTCCTCAAAAAATACTGGAGCTAATATAGCAACTAATCCTATTGTTGTCACATACATGAGATTTTTTCCAAAATTAATAAAAACAGAAAATCTCAAAGGAAAAAGCAGAACTTTGAGCCCCACGAGAATAATGGAAAGGGAAAACTGTAGGCCCCAAAACCGAAACTTTTGGGTACTGGAAACCCTTCACCCATTCCTAAAATACATATGTCTGACTTATTCATAGCCCAGAATGAACAACACCAATTATATTCCCTTTATCTGTGTATTTGTTATTTATTTATTTATTTTTAAATATATAACTTGTGAATATGTTTATTAAGGTACAAATTTACCATCGCATGCTCTTATTATCAATTATGAGATTCGTAACATTCTAAAATTAGCGTGGATTCTATATTTCTTTTGTTCATAGCACAATTTACTTTCACTTAGACGTTTAATGTAATTGTAATTAATTAACTATTAAGAAATAGTTTAGTGCTAATATATAATTTTAAAAATTACATGTTAACATTTGAGTTTTTAGGTTGATGAGTTGTATAATTTAAATTTAAGTTTGTGTTTATATATATATATATATATATATTTGTGTTTATTAAGTTGTCTTAGTTTGATTTTATGTTTGACCTATGGTTTGAGGAACTGTGATCAAGGGCATTTAATTCATCAAAATCACCACAAGATCACACTGAGCTACACTAGCCTTTATCATGATTGGATTTTTGCCCACAGAGTTTCCAACCAGAGACCTTCACATCAGGGAGTGACTTAACATTACATCCCATCAAACTCTATTCTACAGCGGGTGGGCTAATTTGTAGTTATATACTTATTCATGAATATATTTTCATTTTAATATATGTTGTTGCCTTTGTTGTTTTTTAAATCAGAAGATTTTTTCATTAATTAAAAAAAAAATTACACTTAGCTAAGCTTTTCAATGTCAATTTTGGCATATCATCCTACAATAACAATAAATATAACTAAGAACATACTATTCTCTCAAGTTTCAAGATAAAAACGTTAAAGTCATAACTAAGAACATAATATTCTCTCAAGATTCAAGATGAGAATGAGGAAATTCCTCCCATAATGGCATGATTTCCCTTAAATGACTAACTTTTCTCTATCTTTTAAGAGTTAGGACTCTATGCTCTTGCACCTCTTTTTTTGTCCTCCTTGACTATCTCAATGCTAAACCAATTGATTAACTTTAGAAATATAGTATTCAATGTTATCCCTTTTTTGGTGCTTTAATTTTAGAAATATACTATTCAATGTTATAGTATAAGTTTGTTACTGTTTATTGTTTTTATTATTTTTTCAAAATGATGGTATAGATTTCAAGTCGTTATTCATCTCTTCCATCGTTAATGCGTTGATAGCGCTTATGGTCGATTCTATTCATGCAATGTAACGAGGTTAATAGTGGTATTAGAAAAATCCACTTTTCGAGTGATAGTCAGTTAAAGTCTCATCATGTAATTATCCCCATTGTTTCTTCATTATTTGAAATTTATTTTTGGTTTGGCTTTAAGTATATGATGTCATGATGCAATGCAATATTGTACGTTGTGGACATCACCTTTGAGATTCTCACTACTTCGTTTGGTTAACTCATACAAAATTTATTTTTGGTTTGGCTTTAAGTATATCATGCCATGATGCAATACTATACGTTGTGGAGATCACCTCTGAAATTCTCACTGCCTCATTTGCTTAACTCATACATCTTATTTTTTTAACAACATGGTATTATGATTGGTGAACTAATGAAACTCCTGAGCTCTATAATTATATATGATTGGTGAAATAACATAAGCATTTCCTACATTTTCTTACTCTGTTACTATTTTTTCTTGCTTGCCTCTACTTCTGAGAAGTATTTCCTGCACTAGGTTTTTCATAGAAGAAATATTTTTCATAAAATGTTATCCAACCAGCGATTTTGTTAGAAATACTTTAGTTTTTTATTCCTTCTTCTTTAAGACATTTGTAGTACCTTAAAAAAAATCCTTCTCTTTTGTCAGGCTGGATATTATTATGTTTTTTTATGAAATGCCCGATTGAAATGTGGTTTCAATAACATATGTAGTAGGCAGTAGAAGGATGTTATGCTTTCTGGTTATGTACACCATGGTAGGATAGATGAAAATCATCAAACTTTTGATGAAATGCCTTACTGATATGTGGTCTCGATAACATATGCAGTGGTCAATAGAAAGATTGCAATTTATGTATTGTTTGGAATAGAGTTTATGATAATATGCATAGATTTCACATTCAAACTTCTTAGACAGATACTTTAAATGCACTGACTGCATTAATCTGTGAGATTCATTTTTTGATTCCTTCTTCTATAACAAAAGGAAATAATGTGCTTATTAAGTAAGGATCCATAAACACACTAATACAACTTCCAATTAATAACTTCAGGCATGTGTTTTTAGTCAAGGATTAATAACTTCAGGCATGTGTTTTTAGTCAAGCACATTATCTAGCTATTGCATTATATTCCCCATTCAAGATAATATCAAACATGAATGTACAGTTAAAATATGTAATTGCTTTACCTATTTGTTCCTTTGTTATGATTTCTTCTTGCTTGTAGTGTTTCTTATATAGTGTTGCTTGTAATTATTGCTTGTAGGGTTGAAAACACTCTATTTCTTGCCTCTGCTTCTGAGAAGCATTTTATGCACTTTCTTCCTCTGTTACTATTTTTGCTTGCTTGCCTCTACTTTTGAGAAGCATTTCCTGCACTAGGTTTTTCATACAAGAAATATTTTTCATAAAATGTTATCCAACCAACAATTTTGTTAGCAATACTTTAGTCTTTTATTCCTTTTTCTTTAAGACATTTGTAGTACCTTAAAAAAATTTCCTTCTCTTTTGTGAGGCTGGATATTATTATGTTTTTTTATGAAATGCCTGATTGAAATGTGGTTTCAGTAACATATGCAGTAGCCAATAGAAGGATGCTATTCTTTCTGGTTATGCTCACCATGGTAGAATAGATGAAACTCATCAAACTTTTGATGAAATGCCTTAGTGAAATGTGGTCTCAGTAACATATGCAGTGGCCAGTAGAAGGACTGCAATTTATGTATTGTTTGGAATAGAGTCTGCGATAATATGCAGAGATTTCACATTCGAACTTCTTAGACAAATACTTTAAATGCAGTGACTGCATTAATCTGTGAGATTCATTTTCCGATTCCTTCTTCTATAACAAAAGGAAATAATGTGCTTATTAAGTAAGGATCCATAAACACACTAATACAACTTCCAATTAATAACTTCAGACATGTGTTTTTAGTCAAGGATTAATAACTTCAGGCATGTGTTTTTAGTCAAGGACATTATCTAGCTATTGCATGATATTCCCCATTCAAGATAATATCAAACATGAATGTACAGTTAAAATATGTAATTGCTTTACTTGTTTGTTCCTCTGTTATGATTTTTGCTTGCCTCTGCTTCTGAGAAGCATTTCCTGCACTTTATTATTGAATAAAAATGTAATATTGTTCATAAAATAAGCTCAAGGGGTTAGCTCATTCAGTTATTGCCAATGTTGTTGCATATTTGGCTAGTCTATATCCATAGGTGTTTTGTTTGAATCTCCTTGGGTTATGTATACTAATTTACATTGACGGGAAATTCCATCAACAAATGTGTGGAAAAGCATCCTTTGGATTTTTCCACTAGGTTTTTCACTTGTTGAATCTCCTTTGGATGCTTGTTGATTTTGTTATTCACTCGTTTGTCATTTAATTATTCTCTTCGAAAGTTGATGTTTTATTTGGCTTGTTGATGCTTCACCATGCATGCACTTTGTTTGTCTTCTAAGTTACAGTAAATGAGGTTTCATATGAGGTGTGAGGTTCGATAATTTTACTATTCACTATTTTATGGGATTTTCATATTAAAACAAATGACTTGTTTAAGATTTCATTATTCACTCGTTTGTCATTTAATTAACAACTCATTTGATGCTTGTTGATGCTTTATCATTTAATTAACAATGCAATTCATGGTTGTTGATTTCGTTATTCACTCATTTGTCATTTAATTATTCTCTTGGCAAGTTGATGTTTTATTTGGCTTGTTGATGCTTCACCGCACATGCACTCTATTTATCTTCTAAGCTAACTTATAGTGGATGAGGTTTCATATGTGGTGCGAGGTTAGGTACTTTTGTTCACTATTTTATGGAATTTTCATATTAAAATAAGTGACTTATTCAAGATTTCATTATTAACTCGTTTGTCATCATATTTACAACTTAGTTGTAAATTTGTTGTAAATCATTTGGTGTGTAGAGGCATAACAAAAAATCCCATTTGCATTCTCAAGTAAGATTTCTACATTACAATAGATTATAGATGTTCCTTATAAAATGGATTTTGGTTACAATTCCACAAACAATATGAAATAAAACAACCTAGGTTGTAAGCCAAAATCTTTCTATGACAAGAAAAAGAGAAAATCCATCCAAAATCCACATCATAATGTGGTTACAACCAAAAACATACTACACCCTTATTCTTTATGAACTTGAGAATCTTTAATGCCAAAACTCCCTGAGTTGCCTTCTTCAGCCAAGTAGGTTGGCCTACCTAAAAAGGGTTGATCAGGAAATGGTTGATTGTTATCATATGATTGAGTCCAATTTTCACCTTCCAACCATGGAGGAACTGAGTACCCATACCTCACATTCGCACTACTAACCCCTACATTAAGTGGAGATGTGTGATGAGAATACATAGAATTGATACCTCATTTGGTAGGAATAAGGCAAGTGGGTAAACCCCCATTATGATAGTGAGACACTTGAATGTTTATGAGGTCTTGGAATAATGGTGTATTATCTGCAATATTGTCCAATGTGTTTGACAAAATCATGGTTTCATCAGCTGTGCTTACCTCATTGTTAACCATATTGGTCATCCCTTGTTCCTTTTCAAGCATTTCTTTAGGCTTTCTTGATTCCTCTTCTTGTCTTGCCATTTGTTTTTGTTGGTCCTTCTCTTGCCTTGATTTATCTCTTTCAAACCTTTCATCTGCTTGATGTTGTGCTACAACAATCCTTGTTGTCTTCTTCTCCTTGGTTAGATCCTTCTTTTTCTGTTTTAATTCCTGAATTGCAAATTTCTTTTTTTCAAACTCAACTAATAGGTTTATATATTCTTCTGAGGTGAGTAACTGTGAACTTCGGCCCAAATGAAGACTACCCGATGTTCCTTTATTTTTTTTTCATTAACACTCTCTCTATTGGTAGCTTTAGGAACCGACCAAGTAACCTCTCCACCCCTCCCACCTACATGTCATTGGTTGGTACTTCCCTTTAGGTATACGAGACAATTGATTGAAATATATTGTTATCTTCATTTGATGCCTCATTATGTGCTTCATCTTCTTCCATTAATCTATTGTCAACACAAAAAATGAACAATTTAATTGTTCAATTATGTTGGTTGTGAAGGCATGTTCATGCTTTTTTCATTGGTTCTTGAGACACTATGTTCATTCAAATTAATCATGGCTTCTACTAGCCATGACAGTGGGGTTACTTGGCTTGGCAATGTCAATTGGTGATTTTAACTGCATGTACAACAATGTCATTAACAATATCAATAACATAAGTTTCATGTTCTTGAGTTGGTAGAATGAACTCCGTGTTACTGTGAATTTGTTCATGATTATACTGTGCTTCACATATATGTTCATCATCATCACCACATAAGTGTCCTTGAGAGAGGGAAATCATATTACCAACTGCAACCACATCATCCTGTTCATCTACTTCTTTCACTTCAACATATGTTTGGACATGCCCTTCTTCCTGACCATCCACATGAAACGCTTGGCTACAACCAATATCATGCATAAGAGCATCATAATTCAGTTGCCAAATTCCTATCCTCCTAAAGCCAACCTTGATGTTTGATGGTGTCAGAGCCCTTTTACACACTTTACTTGCAAGCTCTGCTAGCTCGAACCTTTTCACCTCAACCCATGGATTATTTTTCATCCATGCAGCATGCTCTAACCTGAAATAGTTCTGGAAAGGGCCATACACACTAACATCAAGGGGTTGCAATCTGTGAGTGGTATGAGTGGGCAATGTTAACATGTTGATGCCCAAATTATTTGATTCCTCAATTGTTTGTACAACCATGTGGCTTCCATGACCATCTAATGTCAATAGGTGTATGTTATTAGGTGAGACACCACCTGGTACAAATGCAGAAAAGTGAAAAAGCCAATTTAAAAAAAGTTCTTTAGTCATACATGCATGCACCTGGTTCACAATTTTGTATATAGTTTTTCAGTTGATTTTTACCTTTGAATAGATAAAATATTGGGATCGGAGTACCAATTGCATTGACACAACATAAAATAGTTATCCACTCCTTGCTCTTAAGCAAAATATTTGGCACGTTTCAGCTCCCTCCCTTGGAAATTACTCACATGCCATAATTCCTTCCTTCCTGTAAACATGTTTCATCGCGGTTCCATATATGGGTTGCACCATAAGAATGTTTATCGTAAGCACTAGAAAGATTTTCATAGAACTTACATACAGTTGCAGGGCATAATTTTGACGCTCTATCTCTGTCAAGGCCCTTATTTGTATGCAATACAAGGTCTGGATGCATTTATTTAAACCCAAACCACCATGATTTACCAGGAAACCCATCTTTGAATGGGTTTGGCCTCCCTTGACAAATTTGAGCAACTATGGATTTGAGTTGTAGCAACTCTAGCCCATGTCCCAGTTGGGCCGTCTCTTTACACGACTCAACCACCTTGGCCTCCTCCTCTTCATTCATAATTATACGAGGCCCTCTATGTTTTGTATGAGTCGTCCCATTCATCCAATAATGTATTGATGACAGAGGAGTACCATGATTTTTTGCAGATGCCCGAACTAAATATCCATTAAACTCTATGTCGTCAATTGCAACTAACATTTCTTCTTTTTTTCCAAACTCTTATAGTGCTGATCTTTTTAGTTGAAACTTCCCCTTGTACTTCTGTTGACGATGGTTTTGTGGGTGATGGTGTGACAAAATCAGCTTCTATAGCATGGTCATCCTCAACAATATTACTTGGAGCATTGTTGACATTCAAATCACCTGTCCTGTCCTCATCTTACGAAGGGCATCACAGCTGGGCACCCCTTGTCAGTCTCTTGCCACTTATCCTTATGCGAGCAACATAACTAACTCTTTCCATAGATGCAACTACCTGTAGAATTATTGCATGCATTTAGTTATGAATATTTGAAAAGTATGCTTTCATACAAGCCATTTTTTTTTTTTTTTGTAAGAAATTATCAACATGTATGTTAGTATCCTTGAAAAATCAAATCTATAGAACAAACTTGTTATATGTCTTCAAAATTATCATTGATTGTTGTTTTGATAACTTTTTTTTACACTTGAAATACCTTGATTTTATTTATACTTGGAAAACTACTGTTAGTTTCCACCCTCTTCTAGTACTATGAGAAGACCCCTCTACTTATTGTTGACTGTAATGCTTCATAAACTTCTGCATTGCTTGTTTTCTTTGGTGCTATCCTGGTTCCTTTTATGGTTAAGATGTTTATATGGTAGTTACTATTGTTTGAATTAATTTGTTTAGCCTCATGTTTGTCATTATTGTTATTCATAGTGACCACAGACATCCTAGGTTTGGATTGGGAAGACATGGTAATTTTGCAAGTTGTTTGGCTGCTGAGGGTAGCCTTAGATGTGTTCTTGGACCTAGTTATAAAGTGCATTGGATTGTTGTTGTTTCAATTAAATTTAATCCTTAAATCTTGAAAACTATAAAGTCTCCATTTAAAGTTTGACACTTTTGGAGACACTCACAGACATCCTAGGAATTTGAACTAAACAAAGTGATCTTTCTGGTTAAGATGTTGATCTAGTTTAGTTATTTTTTATAAACTTTTATTTGAATCAAATTGTTTAGCCTCATGTTTTTCAATATTGTTTAGTTTCATTAGGTCTCTAAGTGCCAAGATCTGAACAATATTTATATTTTTTCTTTGAGACAAGAACTATAGATTCGATAATGCAAGTGCATCCACAAAAATGTTAAACTGCATAGATATATGAATTACATCATAAGATATATATATGAAATCCTTTTTGACACTTTGATTCAAATGGGATCTTGTTCATAACTTATTTTTCACGTCCATTACCTTCTTCTTGTATTTAATTTATTTTTAGGTTGCATGACAGATGATCCAATGCTTCTCTATTTTCATTTCTTTTGATAACATTATCTTGTCTGCCTCTACTCACATATTTTCGTGCTTTTAGTATTGAATTTGCCAAAATATTGTTTGGGTTTATACATTCTTTTCATCTGAGCATACCCATCTGTTTATTGTTGACTGTAATGCTTCATAAACTTCTGCATTGGTTTTTTTCCCCGTGTTTCCACCTTCTTCTAGTACTATGATCATACCCCTCTACTTATTGTTGACTGTAATGCTTCATAAACTTATGCATTTCTTGTTTTCATTGGCACTATCCTTGAATTATCATTTGGTTTCTTTGCAAATTTAGAGACCTAATGTCAATACTCTTGTTATTCCTATAGATAACAATCTTCATACATGAAGGAAACTCTAGGAGGAATTTCAACTATAAAAAGTGACACCTAGTTCCTTTTCTGGTTAAGATGTTGATCTGGTAGTTACTGTTGTTTGAATTAATTTGTTTAGCCTCATGTTTGTCATTAGTATTATTCATAATGACCGCAGTTATCCAAGGCTTGGATTGGGAAGACATGGTAATTTTTCAAGTTGTTTGGCTATTGAGGGTAGCCTCAGCTGTGTTCTTGGACCTAGTTTTAAAGTGCATTGGCTTACTGTTGTTTCAATTAAATTTAATCCTTAAATATTGAAAACTGTGAAGTCTCCATTTAAAGTCTAACAATTTTGGAGACAGGAATTTCAACTATACAAAGTGATCTTTCTAGTTAAAATGTTGATATGGTTTAGTTCTTTTTTATAAATTGTTATTTGAATTAAATTGTTTAGCCTCATGTTTGTCAATATTGTTTAGTTTCATTAGGTCTCTAAGTACCAAGATCTGAACAATATTTATATCTTTTCTTCAAGACAGGAACTCTAGATCCGACAATGAAATAGCATCCACAAAAATGCCAACCTATATAGATATATGAATTACATCATAAGATATATATGAAATCCTTTTTGACACTTTGATTCAAATGGGATCCTGTTCATAACTTATTTTTCTCCTCCATTACCTTCTTCTTGCAATTAGTTTATTTTTAGGTTGCATGACAGATGATTCAACACTGCACCATTTTCATTCCTTTTGATATCATTATCATGGTTGCATCTACTCACGTATTTGGATGCTTTTAGTATTGAATTTTCCGAAAATATCGTTTGGGTTTGTACATTCTTGTCATCTGAGCAGGCCCATCTATTTATTATTAACTGTAATGCTTCATAAACTTCTGCATTTCTTTTTTCCCCTAGGTTTCCACCTTCTTATGGTACTATGAGCAGACCCCTCTACTTATTGTTGATGATAATACTTCATAAATGTTTGCATTGGTTGTTTTCTTTGGTGCTATCCTTGAATTCTCATTTGGGTTCTTTGGGGACTTAGAGACCTAATATCAATACGGTTGTTATTCCTATAGATATCACTCTTCAGACATGAAGGAATGAATTACATCATAAGATATACATGAAAGCCTTTTTGACACTCTGATTCAAATGGGATCCCATTCATAACTTAGTTTTCTCGTCCATTACCTTCTTCTTGCAGTTAGTTTATTTTTAGGTTTCATGACAGATGATTCAATGTTGCACCATTTTCATTCCTTTTGATATCATTTTCATGTTTGCCTCTACTCACATATTTGCATGCTTTTATTGTTGAATTTTCCCAAAAGATCGTTTGGGTTTCGACATTCTTGTCATCTAAGCATACACATTTATTTATTATTGACTGTAATGCTTCATAAACTTCTGCATATCTTGTTTTCCTTGGGTTTCCACCTTCTTCTGGTACTATGAGTAGACCCCTCTACTTATTGTTGATTGTAATGCTTCATAAACTTCTGCATTGCTTGTTTTCTTTAGCGCTATCCTTGAATTCTCATTTGGGTTCTTTGGAAACTTAGAGACCTAATCTCATTACTCTTGTTATTCCTATAGATAACACTCTTTAGACATGAAGGAAGCTGTAGGAGGAATTTTAACTATAAAAAGTGACCCCTGTTTCCTTTTCTAGTTAAGATGTTAATCTGGATGACTGGATGATCTATCACGCTTTGATTTTTGGACTAATTTTTGCTCAAGAAAAAAGTTTAATGAAATATTTGTTTTCAATAAAAGAATAAATGAACGCATATGGTTTGAGAATTAGAATATATAGTTGTCAATTTAATTTAAATTTTATCTCCACGAGTTCTCTTTTTTTTTTTCATCTGTAGCTGGCCATACTAGCTAATACTCTGCATTATGGTTGTGTCGTATTTTCCAGTCAACTTGAAAATGATTGAGAATATAGAAAAATAGAAAAAAATATATATTTTCATGAAAATAAATAAGAAAACTAAAATAAAAACTGTGAGAAATGAAAATAAAATTGTAAGAAAAATGTATTGTAATTGAAATAACTAACGTGAATATACTATCAAATGTTGTGTGATGGTTTGTGTGAATATACTGTCAAATGTTGAGTGATGGTTTGTGTGTAGGGCTGGTGAAGAGTTTGGATGTTAAACACACAACTTCAACAGTGGTTGAACTTCTTTTATAGTTTTTTGCAGTTGAATTTAATTGGTGGCAAGGATGGACATGGATTGCAATGGATTCATTTTGAATGTGTGAACTGGATTGATTTGGATGTGATCAAATGGCTGGGAATTTGTTTTTTTTGTTGATCCATGTGCTTTGATTTGTTTTAATGGGAAATAGAACATTGGGTTGGGTGTCATTTATTGAACATAGTGGGTTTAAATGTTGAACAACACAGCAGTTATGGCTTACATACATTCACTTTTATTATGTGAAGGTATGGATATGCATTTGGGATACATATAAGTGGGAGTTGAAGTGATTTCTACTTTGTAATTCTGGAATAGACCATTTTGGAAAGATTTATGGTTTTATCCTGTTTTCTAATTGTGTCAATATGATTTGTACTCTTAACTATTAAGACACTATTTATGGACAATTGTGGGCTCAGTCAATGTTTTTGGAAAATTTTGGACATAAATTAAAAGATATTTGCACCTAATGTTATTTATTTTTGTTTAAATATGGTTGCACATCTCTCAATTTCTGGTGGTTCGGTGGGACCAGCACTATATCAATTACTGGTCCCTACATAACATTAGACATTTCTCCCCTAATATTGAATCAATATTGTTTCTATCTTGAAATTTTTTATTTATGCAATCCCTTACCAAATATTTGCATATCATTGCGTTAATGGTAGCTGTCACAACATATCTTTGGCAAATGCATCAAGCACGACATATCGTTGCATTAATGGCAGGTGTGACAACAATATATTCGACAAAATGCATGAAGGACACCATTTAATGTAGGTGAAAAAAAAGCTATAAATGAATTTTCAGAATAGTTTAAATCCATCGATTTGTAATAATTAAACTTTTTTTTATTAAATTTTATTATTATTACGTCGTAAGGCTTTCCCTCTGAAATTAACTCCCCTAATTGCCACTTTTCACAAATCTGTACCATCCGATCTACCATCTGATAAAATGTTAGACGATTCAAGAATGATGTGCCTTCCGATTAATACAAATTTAATACAGTTTCAACTAACTGACAAGATATGGCATATAACGATCCATAATTGTGAGGTTAAACTTTGCATTTGTGTTTTCAATTTGCAGAAGAAAACTCCTCTTAAGTTTCTTCGCCTTCGTTCTTGAACATTCTACCCATTTCCTAGTATTTGTATAAATACTCCCCTGTCCGTCCAAAAACTTCAGCGAAATCATCTCTCCAGGTCTGTGAAGGAGGACTCACATTCAAGATCGACATTCTTTTAGTCATTTCATTAGTAGAAGATCTAGTGTTCTTGATCTCTTCTCAATGGATTGCCAGGATCCTTTCGAATTTTCCATTTCAGGGGACATGCGACATCGTGCAAGGAAGGAGTCAACATCAATAACCAATATTCAATGCGACTAGAAACTTCTGATGCTTACACCTTCAAGGTTGATCCTCCAGGCATTCATCATACATATTACAGGGTTTGTGTTCCTTTAGTAGCGGATTTTTTGGATTTGCTAATATTCAGGGCCTGGTGTTTATCTGTTGGCCTTGGCAGGTAAGGAAAATTCAGTCACATACACCTTCAAAACAGAGAAAGAGTTTCCCTGGCCACAGGTCTCACTTCAAAAAGATCCCCATTTCTTTTATCATTTGCCTCTCTTTTCGTCATTTCTTATGTTAGTTTCCAATTCGTAGCCTGAAGGAGATGGGGCAGTTGTTAGACGAAGTATTTATGGAATTTTTTAGGTTTTTTCTTTTTCTTTTCAAAAGTCTTGTGTTTCGATTTCATCATATTTTTGGATATCGATATGCATGCAGGCCCGAATTGAAGAATTTGGATCTTTTCCTGGACAAATTTTCAGGTTAATTTTCTTATTCAAGACTGTCCTTGGCAGTGAAGCTATCTTTGCTTGGCGAGGATGGAAAACCGAGATTGCATTGCGGAAATGAGGAGATCCCTCCCTTGGAGCTAATGGTAATCTATCTTAATTGTATATGGATGGATGCATGGGATAGATATTTCTTTTATATGGATGGGATAGATATAAATATTTCTTGATGATTGTAGATAGATTTTCTCCAGCAAAATAGATTAAGGTAGGCCAAACCCAACTAGGACCTTCGCGGATCATTGTGAACTGGGGGGAAAGGACTATAGAGCAATCTGAGATAAGCGATAATTATGGAAGGGGGTGGAATCAAATGACTACACTGTCTAAGTATTTCTGGATTTTTTTAGGTTTTTTCTTTTTCTTTTCAAGAGTCTTTTGTTTCAATTTCATTATATTTTTGGATATCAATATGCATGCAAGCCTGAATTGAAGAATTTGGATCTTTTCCTGGACGAATTTTCAAGTTAGTTTTCTTATTCGACGAATTTGCAATTAAATTGAACCCAATTCGCTTAACAAGCAGATGATGAGAATCCAACTCTTGCCCACACCATTAACAACTTAGACATTAGTTAAATGACACCTTTGTAATATTAAATATGCAGGATTCAGGGCTGGAAGAGATTTGGTCAACTTTCCTTCCATTGAATTTTTCATCGTGCCCTTAAAACACGCACGCCCAAAAACATATCGAGACACCACCAGGACCTGGTTCATACAGTATTGGGGTTTTGAAATGCCACACTCCTCCAATTTCTCTCCTTTCATGTCAACCTAGATGATGTATTCAAGGCATCATCAGAAGATTCCAGGATCTATAAATATGCTCGATCTTTTTTTCTTTTTTTTTCCAAATTTGTCCGAGGTTTGAATTTTTTATTATTATTAAAAAATCACTGAATTCTGCACAATCAGAATCCCTAATTTATTATAATCACTAAAGTCCGCACAATAAGAATGCCCCAAGATTTTTTCAAACTGCTAAGCCATTTATATAACTTATCTCCTAAAAATTATACTAAAAATGGCGATGCTTGGGCGTATCTTCCCCGAAAAACTAGTAGCCTGGTAGTGATCTCATGAACACATCAGGGAATATTGTACATAGAAACTGTAAACGTCATCAAAATGGTGCAGATAAGGGTGAATAGGTCAATGGTAGTCCCCAATTTTTCACTCAACTTCAAATTTATTGCGATATGGTGGTGTTGAGTCTAAGAGGGATTTAGGAATTTGCTCCTACAATCTAGTCTGACTGGTGAGACTATCTCAAAAAAATTAATGAACACAACATGGATGTTCTGAAAAATGTCAGCTTGTTCATATGTACATTTTTAGAAAAGGATTGCCCAGTTTGTATGGTCAAAATCTACTACCGAGTACACCTAGTGGGAATGTTTCCAAAAAATTATTGGACATCAACATGGTAGTTTTGATAAAGTCAGGTTGTTAATACAGGCATCATTTAAAAAATATTGCCCAGTGTCTCGTCAAAATCATCAATACAGACAAGTAGACATCAACTTCCAAGCCTATAATTGACTTGTCAATTTTAGCGTACAATTAGTGACCTTGTATGATACATATTGTGCAAAATCATATCTATATATATACTTCTCAGACTGGAGGCAACCACTGTAATTGACTTGTCAATTTTATGGTACAATTAGTGACCTTGTATGATACATATTGTGGGAAATCATATATATATATATATATATATATATATACACTTCTCAGACTAGAGACAACCAATACTCTGTGTTATATAAACTTTTAGTAGATATTATATTCTTTGCTATGATTTTGAATTGGTTAAGCTTAGAGCTTACTTGGGAGGTTGGAAAGTCTACATTAGCCCTTTTTGAGAATTCTGAATAGTCATGATATAAATGTGTATGATGTTTCCCCAGAGTTTAATTTTATAAAAAAAAGTATAGTTGGTTTCCACACCATTAACAGCTTATACATTAGTTAAATCACACCTTTTTAGTATTAAATATGCAGGATTCAGGGCTAAAGAGATTTGGTCAACTTTCCTTCCATTGAATTTTTCACTTGCCCTTAAAACAGGCATGCATGCCAAAAAACATGTCGAGACACCACCAGGCCCTGGTTCATACAGTATTGGGTTTTTGAAATGCCACACTCCTCCAATTTCTCTCCTTCATGTCAACTGAAATGATGTATTCATGGCATCATCAGAAGATTCCAGGATCTATAAATATGCTCTGTCTTTGTTTTTTTCCAAATTTGTCTGAGGTTTGATTTTTTTTTATTAAACTCACTGAATTCTGCACAATCATAATCCCTAATTTATTAAAATCACTAAAGTCTGCATAATAAGAATGCCCCAAGATTTTTTCAAACCGCTAAGCCATTTATACAACATATCTCCTAAAAATTATACTAAAAATGGCGGTGCTTGGGCGTATCTTCCCCGAAAAACTACTAGTCTGGTAGTGATCTCATGAACACATCAGGGAATACTGTACACAGAAATTGTAAACATCATCAAAATGGTGCAGATAAGGGTGAATAGGTCAATGGTAGTCCCCAATTTTTCACTCAACTTCAAATTTATTGCGATAAGGTGGTGTTGAGTCTAAGAGTGATTGAATAATAATTACGCTCGTCCTGCCATTGTAATATGTATATGATTTGACGAGTAAAATGATTTGAGCCACCACTGAACACATTGCAATTACATTGCTCTGAATGAGATATTTTAAACTCAACTACTCCCACTCATCCAAAGAACCCAAAACAACCAACATCCTTATCATCAAAGGCAAAGAGCTTCTTTCATTGCCAGAATTATGATTTATGAGATTGCTGTAATTTGCATTGTGCTCATGAGTGGTATGTACTATGTAGTTGTATATGAATATTGATTGGGATTTTGAAGATGCATTTGATGATTTGGGACTATTGTCCACTCGTCATTGGTTTTATTGAGAACTTTTTTAGTTTCAATTCGTCATATTATTGAGAAATCTAAAAAAAATTTAATTCCCAATTGCAAAAGTCATCATTAATTGAATTAAGAATGAGAAGAAAAGATTTAAGGATTGAATAATAATTACCCTCGTCCTGCCATTGTAATATCTATATGATTTGACCAGTAAAATGATTTGAGCCACCACCGAACACATTGCAATTACATTGCTCTGAATGAGATATTTTAAACTCAACTACTCTCACTCATCCAAACAACCCCAAATAGCCAACATCCTAATTATTGAAGACAAAGAGCTTCTTTCATTCGCAGAATTATGATTTATGAGATTGTTGTAATTTTCATTGTGCTCATGAGTGACATGTAGTTGTATATGAATATTGATTTGGATTTTGAAGATGCATTTGATGATTTGGGACTACTGTCCACTCGTCATTGCTTTTATTGAGTATTTTTTCAGATTCAATTAGTCATATCATTAGCTGTATTGAGAAATCTAAAAAACTTAATTCCGAATTGCAAAAGTCATCATTAATTGAATTAAGAATGGAAGAAAGGATTTAGGGATTATAATATCTTAAAATTGTTATCTTTAAAGTATTATAAAATGAGGTTAGATATTTATATAACAATAATAATATTTAAGTGACTTTGAGTGTAAGAGGGATTGAATAATAATTATGCTCGTCCTGCCATTGTAATATGCATATGATTTGACCAGTAAAATGATTTGTGCCACCATCGAACACATTGCAATTACATTGCTTTGAATGAGATATTTTAAACTCAACCACTCCCACTCATCCAAAGAACCCCAAACAACCAAAATCCTTATCATCGAAGGTAAATAGCGTCTTTCATTGGCAGAATTATGATTTATGAGATTGTTGTAATTTGCATTATGCTCACGAGTGGCATGTAGTTGTATATGAATATTGATTGGGATTTTGAAGATGCATTTGATGATTTGGCAATACTGTCCATTAGTTGTATTGAGAAATCTAAAAAAATTAATTCCCAATTGCAAGACTCCATTCATCATTAATTGAATTAAGAATGAGAAGAAAGGATTTAGGGATTGAATAATAATTACCCTCCTCCTACCATTGTAATATGTATATGATTTGACTAGTAAAATGATTTGAGCCACCACCGAACACATTGCAATTACAATTCCCTGAATGAGATATTTTAAACTCAAACTACTCCCACTCATCCAAAGAACCCCAAATAACCAACATCCTTATCATCGAAGGTAAAGAGCTTCTTTCATTGCCAGAATTATGATTTATGAGATTGTTGTAATTTTATTTGTGCTCATGAGTGCCATGTAGTTGTATATGAATATTTGGATTTTGATGATGCATTTGATGATTTGCAACCACTGTCCACTCGTCATTGCTTTTATTGAGAATTTTTTTAGTTTCAATTCGTCATATCATTAATTGTATTGAGAAATCTAAAAAAATTAATTCCCAATTGCAAAAGTCATCATTGATTGAATTAAGAATGGGAATAAAATATTTAGGGATTATAATATCTGAAAATTTTTATCTTTAAAGTATTATAAAATGAGTTTAGATATCTATATAACAATAATAATATTAAGTGACTTTGAATAATACTAGTAGTCTCAAATTTTGAGATTTTTGTAGCCATTTATTGATTAATTGCAGCAGAAATGGGTTACAGGTCTACTGTTGAAAGGTTTGTGTGTATAATTCTTGCTACTATGTTGTCTGTTGATCATCAGTTTGTGTTGGGTGAGTTTGACTACAAAGTTGCTTTGCATAAATCTATTCTGTTTCTGGAGGCTTAACACACTGTCCAGCAGTAGATAGAGGATAAGGTGGAGAGGAGATTCTACTCTCACAGATGGACAAATCCAAAATGTAATAACAATATTATCTCATTTTGGTATTTTCTTTTATTCCTGAATGTTTTAGAAATGTTGTTTCCTGACTAGATCCCGTAAATCCTTCTGCTTCGGCCATCAAATAGTAGAGAGTAGCCTTGTCAAAATTTGCTTGTATTTCTACAATGGCATGCATTTCTTACAAGCTAACGCTACAAACCCTCTTTCTGTTATGGCTTTTCACATCCTTCCCCTTGTTTGCTGCAGGTAAGTGGGCTTGTATTCTTCTGTTCTTAATTGCTTGCTTTTGATGTATCCCTCGAGAATCAAGGTGCTCTGCCTTTGGGGTGTAAGCATATTGGTAAAGTGTTGTTTAGTCCTAGGCTATGTCACTAGGTAGAAAGCCAGAGGATAGGGTGAATATGTTCCTGCAAGGCTTTCCGACCATTAACTCAATTGTATTACTATGGACTTTTTCCTGTGGGAGCAAGGCATGCTAGGATACTCAAATCACAGGTTCAAATTCTTATCATGGCAGTCTGATCTATGTCCGTGTAAGGGTTTTCGAAGAGTAAAACTCTATGAATTGTTGTTGTGGTTGCGGGAGGGCAAAGGCTATGGTGTATAGCTAAACCTTTAACTTATGAGAGTGACTTGCTAGTGAATATCAACTATGCATGTTCCTAGTTTGGAGTAGACTGCTCAGTGCTGCAGAATGGAAATCCATGCTATTACCCCAATACTCCAGTATCACATGTAGTTGTTGCAATGAATTTGTACTTCCAACACTATGGACGTAATTACTAGAATTGCTACTTCAACAACACTGGACTTGTGGTACTCACCAATCCAAGTAAGTATTATTCTTTAATGCCAAAAGCCACGCCAATTTTTCTCTGAATAACTTACCATAGATTTTGCCTCTGCAAGGATCTGCAGATCTCTACCACACAGATTGTAGAGCACTGTGTCTCTTTCCATAATCATTCTACATACATACTTTCATAATTCTTGGTAGCTACAACAGAGGATATTCTATCAATACTGGAGAGTTTCTTTGTTCAGTAGGGCTGATCGAGAGTGTTTTTTGGTGTGCAAGTTATGGAAACTGTGAATATATATTGCAGTGAGTGATGAGAGAGAGATTGTTACAAAATCTTTGAGATTGGTTATATCCACGTCTCCAATCATAAATTTTCGCAGATTGAGATTCCAAATAAAGAAATTCAACAATAGCGATTTTAATGTGTTGGTGTCAATGCATGTCATTTAGATTTTCTTGGCCAACGTTGTCTCCACAATGTGATTAATGTTAATCATCTCAAGCGCTATGAACCTCCTATTCTAGAAGAGGAAGTTTACATTTCCCACCCACCTGCATGTTAATCATCTCAAGCCCTATGAACCTCCTATTCTAGAAGAGGAAGTTTACATTTCCCACCCACCTGCAGTTGTTAGAGGAAGACATGCTACTAGACCTATAGCACCAGAGTATGACGTATCTTGTTAGGCACCAAAGCCGAGTTCTTTCTTAGGACAAACAATTGTCTGAGGTTTCTTTTGAACATAGCTTCCCGCCCCTTGTTGAGAAGGTGGGGTCATTTTCACTAAAACAGTGAAGAACTGATGTGCCACATCTAGAAATAATTTATAGCTTGTCTTAATAGTTAGTTGTAAGATAATAAAGGTATGGTTAATCTTGAGCACTATGCATTTTGATTTATATTATTTCTTAGTTAAAGATGACTTTGTCAAAACTAATGAGATCTCATCTTACGTAAAATATTATAAAAGGCATTTGCTCAGAAACATAAGATACAAATGTTTTAGGAATCAATATTCTTGTGCATTTTATGTTTGCAAGTTTCTGTCTTTAGCATTTGAGTGTTATGGCTTATCAATCCAACCATTTGATGAAGGGAGGTAGATCCATTGGTCTAGCAGTTTGCAAATGGGAAAGATTTTGATATCAAATCCATAGCTCCCAAAATATGCAGTGATGTGGTTATCCAAAAGGACAAATTAATGATAAATTATGCACTTGCATAATGGATTTTTATATATCACGATTCTTCTCCAATCTATACCTTATGGCGTTTCCTTTGCAACAGTTGTTGCAATTGCTAGTTTAGCATTTCCTAAGATACTTGTTATTATTGCTGATTAAATTTTATTGTTTAAATTTAAATTAATAGTTAGTTGATATTGTTATTATCACTCTTTCAATATCATTATCTATTATTAATTTTTAATTTCATTTATATATTTAAATTGAAATAAATTACAGATAAATTTATTAAAATTTCTTTATTTTTCTAAATTAACATAGAGTGATATTATCATAAATATTAACAATAAAATTAAACTACTATTATTTAAGCTTAATGAGAGAACTTGAATTTCACTCTTTCAACCAATTAAATTTCAATATTTAGATTTTTAATTGTAATGGTATATATGAAAATGAATAATAATTAAAAAAACATTAAAATAATGAAAATTTGAATTTCTTACCAACAAATCCCTATTTTTAATTGAAAATTTTTGAAATTTTTTTGTTTTAAAATTGACAAATATTTGTATATGGGCTAAAAGACAATCAGTTTATGATAAAAAAGTTTTGACCTCTTAAATTTCTCAATCAATCTATAAAATTTATTAAAGTTTAAAAAAAATTATTAAATTGATTTTTTGGAAATTAAAAATTAATTTTAAATTTTCTAATTTTTTTAATTATTAATAAAATGATTAATATTACCGGTTTTTAATAAATTTGTCAAAAATAAAATCTATTTAGAAAATTAAAAATGAAAAAATTCACGTATATATCAAATCAAATTCATTACAATTTATTAATAATGAGCATAAAAATTGCTAACTCTACCATGCTAAATCCATAGCCCTGTAGGCATATTACTGTGTAGAACACGCAGCCCAAGATGTCGGTGTCAGGTTTTTTTTTTTGAAACGAAGGGTCTCGGATATCATTTTCTTGTGACTGACGGACTCGTTGCTATTGTGTGGGACGATATCAAGTCAGTCAAATTCAGTAAGCAGAGGCAAACTTTGCAGGAGAGAGAGGAACAATTTGTTTTGAAAGTGTACGGTGAATAAATTTTAAGAAAAAGTTTAATTACGCCAAAGGCGTTCTCTCTGCGCGCTCTTTATGTGCAAACATTGTTCACTCCGACGAATCAACAACCTTAAATTTTGTCTTCCTCCATCCAATGGTATTTGACAATGTGGTTGGTTTTTGAATGCTGCTCTGAACCTGCTCCATGCTCTCCCTAGCCAACCTTTCTCGATGCTCTCACTCACCTGCTCTGAAAAAACATCTGACAGCTCGGGTTCTCTGGTGTTCACCATTCAAATGTCCTGCATAGAGATATCCTCCGCAACGATTTATCAAGGCTTCCATTACGCATATAATCGGTAGACCAACAAAAGCTCTATTTTACGCATATACCAGCCATGAAGTTGCACGAGCTTCCAGTTTCAATCCTGCTGATGCTCGAAATATTCGTCACAAACTCCCTCACACCCTTCCCAAATCGTGGAATATTCGCTTCACTGCAACTTTGATGCTTGTTGTGGGAAGAAACGCCTGGTAAACTCGCCCAAAACCGCCAAACCCTAGCATCTCCTTGAATCCCTTCTTGGCCAGCATGATATCCTTATATCTAAACCTATGAGGCCCACATCCAAGCTACCAAAGCTTCAATGTGCTCTCTTTCTCCTCCATATATGACCACGACCACGAAGGCTATGGTTGTTGTGGGAAGAAGTGAAGTAGAAACCATGAGAGCTATAACGCGGTGCAACATTCGTTTCCCTAAATGGGAATGAATGGAAGGAAGATTCTCAACAATTAAATCCTTTGTGGATCAATTAGTACTGAAACTGCATCCCATAACATGTTGAACACTCGATAAAGGCCCTGTGGACGAAGAAAACCTACATACATATCCTCTACAGTTATATTAGACAATTAACTATAGAAAATAACACAGGCCAGAAGGGTTTTTCCAAACCAGTAGGTCCTAAGCATACATTAAGCCTTTGATTCACATCATCGTAGTCTATCCAAGCCTCTAAATTCTCTCCACTTTTCAAACTCAACACCTATATTTTGTTGGTCAATTTACCATTCTTGGACGACACAGCAGCAGAAGCATTAAAGGCCATGCCATTGATTGTTGAATCTACCTTATTGAATGTTTTATGTTTATATAGTCTTACCTGATCGATTGATGACTAGGACTGGGCATGTCGATAATGCCATGTATCTAAGTGCAGGAAGTACAATTGTTGAATGGCTACGCCCCATTCTCTGGAGGGTGGGCACCATATACATTTCCTTGGAGTGATGAGGAAGGTGTAACGTAAAGAGGATTTATATAAGCATTATTCCTCCCCTCACAGTCACACCCGCCTCTTTCCTGCAGCGACCCAAGAGTAGTGCACAACAATTCGACTGTAGCTAACACATGAAGATTCATGATTACCATGACCTTTGGTCTGATCCTCCTTACAAATGATATGAACCAACGATCGAATTATTATTATTATCTTATAGGCGATTCTAAGGGGATTTATTGTGCGCTTTTCATTTCAGGAAACTTCGTTGGATCCTTCTCCCTAGGCCATTTAGAGAGCACCCCAGGCCACCAAAATCAACTATCCATTTTGGAAAATTTTGCTGAATCCTTTTCCATGGGTAATTTATCAAATCACTAAAATCGGACTTCGATTTTGGACAACTTTGATGGATCCTTTTCCTTGGGAGATTTAGAGAGTGCATCAAATCACTAAACCAACCTAAACTTGGTTAGATCCTTTTACCTAGATGAGTCAGACAGATCCTTAGGCTACCAAAACTATTATTCCCTGAGTTACCAAAACTATTATAGTTTAAATGGTATAACTTAGACTAGTTAGGATGATTCATAAAGATCCTTAGGCTACCAAAACTATTATTCCCTGAGTTACCAAAACTATTATAGTTTAAATGGTATAACTTAGACTAGTTAGGATGATTCATAAACAAGGTGAGGAACTCCTACGACACATTAATAATTTGGGTCTTTCATAAATAATAAATAACTAGCTACCTTACGGGATGTTTTTCTCTACGATTTACAGTCAACATATTTTATTCTCAACATGTTGTCCCATTGTATGAAATTCATCTCTAAAAAAAAATGAAAAATTAACTATATCTTTCATCTTTTGGCTACATGGAAATTTGTTAAATATATTTTTATGGTAAACAAATCTTGTTAATTCAAACCTTGAATTACTAGACTATGCTATAGTAAATATGTAGGTGTATAATAAAAATAGAGTTACATTTTGACCTTTTTACCTCACTAATTTAAAATCAAAACTTTTTATTTTTAACATGTTATCTATTTTTTTTTTTATGAATTATTTCTTAAAAAAAATTGAAGTTTTTGGGATATGGCCAAGTCTTTGTCACTGAACTAATGATTGTTAATTTAGAACTTGCACTCATGATTGTTAATCTAGGACTTGCACCCTACTAATTCAAAGTTAAGATGTAAATGTCTAGATTAAGTTAATATGTATGTGTCTAGATAACTAGATAGTTGTGGTTTGAGATTTACACCTCTCTAATTTCAAATCAAAGTCTTTGATTTTCATATGTTCCCATTTTTCTTTCAATGTTTTTCCCGGGAGAAAAAAAAAATGAACATCTTTTAGATCCACAAACTATGTCATATTTTAATTTTGGCTTCTTAGTCTAGGTTAAGGATGAGGTATCATAAGCTATCACATCATAACGTACTATATTTATTACTTGATTTGAATTAGCTTGACTAACAAAATGGTTTTGTTTGAGATTTAGTTCTTGCATTTCTAATATATTTTTGACAAACAAGTGCAAAATTTATGAGGTAAGAATTTTATTTATAATTTCTGTGTAGTGGTCAATGTTTTGAAATTGGAGGAAAAGGGAAAATTTTAAGGTATAGATTTTGTCTTTGTTCTCATATATCTTTATTTTTATAAGATTTTATTCTTTCTAAAACTATTTTATTAAGGTTTAGTTTTTTCCATTTATAGCATAATCTAGGTAGAAAAATGGAAAAATTGAGATAAGGTTTCAATTTCACATATTCATTGTTTGTTTTGGTGTAGGGACCTGAAGAAAAGAGTTTTTTTTTTTAACTATAGATTTAACTTTGGTCTCATTTATTTGTTATACTTTTAGGGTTTTATCATTTAATGTCATGCTTCTATTATATGATCTTATGTAGATGTTTTTTCAAGATAGAAAGTAGTAATTCACATTACTTGTCATGCTCTTCATTTATACTTTAAGCATGGAAATAATATAAATAGATCTCTATTGTAGTAGAATTTAATAATTCCTCAAGGGCTACATTGTAGCCTATGAGATCTTAAACACAGCTTAGAAACCTAAATCCTCATATACAAATTCAAAACCTAATCCATAGACCCTAAAAACACAACTTGAAAGCATAAACCCTCATAAAATGATTCAAAAATGTGAACCACTTAATTGACTTAGATCTAGAGAATTCTATGGTAAGGATTCTACTATGCAGTTTATGCTTTTTTCCACCTAATCTCGTGAGTTGAAAACATTCCTGTAGTTATTTTAATATTGTTGTGCTCTTTTCCTCAAGTGAAATAAAGGCACATAAGCCTCAAAATATGGCACTCCAATTGGATGAGCTCACAGTCTACAATTGTTTTTGTATGCTTCCAGTGTGAAGTCTAGTCTAGTCTAATGAAAATGAGTGCTTTTAATTTGTTGTTTGGGCATAGCGAAATCAATCACAAGATTTAATCCCATGTTATGGTTGTAAGATTTGGTATTGAGAATTATTTTTTTAAACCATCAAATTATGCCTTGAAATCTATTTTTGAAAAAAAATATTGTCTTTTACCTTTTAATTCCTTTTTTTCAATTTAGGGTGAAATACACATAACATTAATACATATTTTTTAATATTTTTTTATCAATTCTTCTGAATTTAAAGATGAATACGTGAAACTTATTATCCTTTTGTTATTAGTCATGGAAAGGATTGTCCTTGTTGATCTTAATCTCATGGTTATATATATACATATATTGTCTCTTAGTCATGGTTAGGTTAAAATAGCATTGTGTTTGCATTTCTCTACAAAGAAAAGAATTTTAAAGTTTTATTAGTTATTCTTTTTAGAATCAATCGAATTGAAGTGTGCAAGCTGATAGTAATGTGCAAAATTGAAAACCTTTTATATAAGGTTGAGATTTTCAATCTCATCTCTTTGTTGTTTATCTTGGGCCAATCCTTGAAATTCAAAAGGGTTTGGGTTAAATTTTTGTCTGGTGCATTGATGGTAATTTGATTGAATCCCGTAAGAACACTACTTTTTATTGTTTTTATTCTCTTACTTTTTAAGTCATAGAATAGTTGGAAAATTATCTTGGACCTTTGAATCATGGCAGTGTAAGAAAGGAAATTATTGTTGTTTACATAATTCAGCTAGTGTATAAGTTTACATTTATTGTTGATTTGAATAGTTTCAAGATTAGAATGAAATGCAACAACTTCTGGTTAGCTTAGGTGAGCTACTGTACAAGCTTCCAATCATGTCATGGGACCATGGGTAAGTCCGTAAGTCATCTTCTCACTTTTGTCATTTCTTGAATAACACATGAACTGTTTAGAAGTGGTTGAAATCATAATAAGGAGAATTGTCAATTCAAAGTTTATTATGGCCTTTTAAGCTCTCATAGTTAGCATGTATTTACCACCTCTAGGGACTACAGTCTACACACTCGACAATATAATTTTTTGCCTAAGTTTCTATTCTTGGCTTCTTTAGCTTTCAGCGTTCCTTTGCACCTCTCAGTTCAATTTCTAATTTAATCTATTTTACATTAAAAAAAATGAATGGTCCGTACAATGCCAATTGCACTCTATTAGAAACACAACAACTACTTTGAAAATAGTGTTCAATCCACATTGATATAAATTTATATGATTATTGGGCCCAGAAGTGGGTGAGTAAATGACATTGGTGCAAACATCTCCAATATCAGGTTATAACATTCCAAATTTCCATATATACTTTTAATTTTTAAGGTCATAATATTTTTAATTTCTATATACAATCAAATTATGTGATCTCACATATGAATAATAATTATTTTCAAATGTTGCAAAGCAATTGAAATCCTGGAGATACGTGGTATCATAGATTTTGTTGCAGAAAAATTATTACCGCAATCAAATTATGTGATCTCAAATATAAATAATAACTATTTTCAAATGTTGCAATCGTATCATAGAATTTGTTGCAAACAAATTATTACTAACTTTTGTAACTCATAAACTATGTGCTCTCATTCATATATATTTCCCACATAATTAAAAAAACACAAATAACCAAATACAGTTATATTATTTTAAAATGATGAGGTTGATTAGCGTTTTGAGTTCAAACACCATTATTCTCCTTATATTATATAAAGAGAATATAGCAAATGAAATCACTTTATTTGTCAGCACTCCTCTCATTTTTATGATATTAAAGTATTTGTGTCAACCTAAATCCATGGTTCTTACGCATGATGTGCGTTTTTTTTTATGATAATAACAGTATTTGTGTCAACCTAAATCCATGATTCTTACGCATGATGTGTTTATGCAAATAATTGTAACGCATGATGTGCTTATGCAAATAATTGTAACATTATCAACGTAGCTATTTAAGAAATATAATTAAATAAATTTAAATCGAATTCAAATTTTTTTGGCCAAAATTATAATTATTTTATACTAAAACAACTTGCATCTAAGATTTTATTTACAAATAATCAAAACTAATTATTTTTTTATCTAAGATTTTATTTATAAATAATCACAAATTAATTATTATTTTCTTTTTTTTTAATAAAACATAGATACTAAGTAGTAACACTGCATATTACACTTGTTTTATAATTAATTTTTTTTATTTACATTATAAATAATTTTATAACTCTAAAATGTGGTCAATTTGAAACTTGAAACTCGGTTAAAAAAAATCCCTATAAAAAAAATTACAGTCTTGGAGCCCACAATTTACCCTTATCATAAGTTACAGTCTTGGAGCCCACAATTTACCCTTATCATTTTTTCCCTTATGTTTTCATGACGTTTTTGGCAAATTGGGAACAAATCTCAAGCAAACCCTAGGTTACCTTTTTTATTTTTATCTTTCTCGAAAACTTTTTCATTTTTCTTTTATGTTTTCTTGTATGTTAAAAATGTCCTTCATAACCAGAATCACAGAAACCCATATTATTGATAACAGTGGTTAATAAAAGACAACAGAAGAAATCAATTGAAAATTATTAAAAAAAAAAATTAAAAAAAAAAATCACCAAAGCGGAAACAAGATTTAATCTAGAAATTTAACCATATATTGTTTGGGGAAAAATCATAACAAAGGATTTAGTAGATTTTTATTATCACAATGAAAATCTTATGATATTTGGCTTCATTATTTTCACCCAATATTCCTTTTTACTCACACTTCTATATATATAAATATTTTATTGCAATACCATGGGCCCAATACTATAAGAAATACTACAAGTTGAAAATACCTTCAACACTAACAACTTTACTTGATTTGGCCTCACATCTAACAATCATAAATGGATCCACAAAAGTACAGATCCTAATTTTTTATAGAAAAATCAGATGAACATGATAAAACATCATAATAATGTTGCACCTGTAGTTACTAAACTATTGGAAATTTTAATTATTGTCACATGCAAGAGTTAGCTAAATTCGGAGTCATTTAACTCAGTCAAGTCGAATGAGTTTGACTTAATCATATTTTAGAAAAAGTTGAATTTAGAGTTTGTGTGCATGTGAAGTTATCTTGAGGGAGTTACTAGACTAAAAAGTTTAAATACCCTTGGAAATTTTAATTATTGTCACATGCAAGAGTTAGCTAAATTCGGAGTCATTTAACTCAGTCAAGTCGAATGAGTTTGACTTAATCATATTTTAGAAAAAGTTGAATTTAGAGTTTGTGTGCATGTGAAGTTATCTTGAGGGAGTTACTAGACTAAAAAGTTTAAATACCCCTCATCACGTTCACTGTGATTATCAAGTTTGGTTGATCAATACTAGAGCCAAAACTCTTTTTATTGTGTGTGTCAAATTTATGTTTTCCTCCCTTCTTCCTTTCTAACAAATTGGTATCAGAGCCAAGGATGGATCATAAGACCTATAGTCTTCCTTTCAAACAAATTAGTATTGGAGCCAAGGATGGATCATAAGATCTGTGGTACTTGTAGATCTAGTAAGAAGAGGATCAAGTGAAGAAAATGGACAATTAGAAAAAAGAAAAATGCTCTCCAAAATTGTTGCACTTTTAAGGAATTAAAACTGTGCAAGGTGGGTGCTAAATTCACACTTTGTTAATGCAAAAACTACAACAGTTTGGTAAAAAACTTATGAATGACAAAAATCCATTTGCTTGCCCATATTTGGCTATTTCGGGTGCGCAATTCCCATGAAGTATTACAAAGTTGAAGCGTCCTTGTTACAAAGTATTTTTGGAAAGGTCATATGGGTTACCTTTTTCTCCTTAAATTATATGCACTGTAACAACTATGGTGAAAATTCTATGTAATAAAGATTAATAAAGGAAAAAATAATAACCACAGTTGATTGGACACATATTCCAAGTTGAATGTTGGGAAAAACATCCTAGTGTGAGTGCTCATTTGGTTATTAATGGTTAAAGAATTTGGCAAATACAATGGCTAAAGAATTTGACAAATACAATGATTAAGGCTTTGGAAAGGCAAAATGGAATTTTTGGCACGTTTATTTATGAAAATAATGGAAATTAGGAGAAAAGGGGGATGAAAGATCCTAGGTTGCATGTGAGGAGGAAAATAATGGAAAATGAAGAAAACAGAGGCCTCATTCATAAAAGGCTTATGAGGATCAGTTAGTAACCTTTTGTCAATTCAGTTTTAGAGCTCTCTCATTATTTTTTTTCTCCCATACTCTTGGATACTTAGAGTTTTCTTGGAGCAATCTTGGAAGGTGTGGCATACTTGGATTTTTGGAGCAAGAAGGAAAAGGAAAAGCAGGAAATCCCAAGAGGACATCAGGTTCAACAACTACAGCAAATTTTTCTTGCAAGCATTGAGTTGCATGTATGCTTTCCTCACTAGTTTTGGCATGCATAGCATATGCATGTGGTTTGTTGGTTGTGATTTGGCATTGGCATGGGATGGCCAGGATTGACAGTGGATTGCCTAGCCTTGCCATTTCCTAGATATCCATGGTGATTGTGGATTTGTTTTCCTTGTTTTGTTTTGGTTGGTTCTCATGTTTCCTTAGCTTGGGTTGAGTTATTAGTCCTGGAAGCCATAGTTGGACAAACGCTCTGGAAGCCCCCTAACAAGTTGGGTTGAGTTACTAGTCCTGGAAGCCTTGGTTGGACAAATGCTCTAGAAGCCCTTGGTGGGTTGAGTTATTAGTCCTGGAAGTCCTGGTTGGAAAAACGCTCTAAAAGCCCGATAAAAGCTGTGGGTTGAGTTACTAGTCCTAGAAGTCTTGGTTGTACGAACACTTTGGAATCCCTAGAAGGCTTTGATAGAGACCAATTTGATGATGGTTTTGTGATGTCTAGTCATGAGGTGGAATCATTGTTTGATGGCTTGAGGTTGATGGCCTCTGGAAGCCTTATATGGTTTTGGATTGATGTGTTCTATGAGATCCCACATTCATGCTTGGAATATAGCACAGGAGTGAATGGCAAAGAGAGATATGGCTCAGCCATTCTACAGTTGGGTGGAACGTGGAAGTTCTATCCCATGTTTGGATTTTTCATCATCAATATGAGGTTATTTCTCCTTGTAATTCTATGAGTATTATACTAGTTATATGTGGTTTATATGGTTGTGATTTCATTAGTATTTATGTTCTTATTGTGATGGTTATATATATGTTTTATGACAGTAGTTATGTATGGATCTCATCATGCTTTTACTTGTAAATGAATGAACAATGTATCTATGACCTAATGGATGAAATGGTAGTTGATGTGTTGAGGCATCAATGTTTCATAGTGATCCTCAGCTAAGTACGAGACCCCTATGTTCAAATTTGTTATTTACACATGTAGATTACATATTCGTGATATGTTCGATGAAAAACCTGTCATGGCTAGTAGGGGTCCAATCAAGGTCTTATTGAAGTAATTGCAATTGTACTATCATTTCTCTATTATTTTACTGTTTTGAAGACGTCACTCAATTATGAGTAGTGACCTAGGATCTAGGCCTAAAAAAGTGGCTCAAATCCCAGGGACGCTAGCCTAGCACTAAGAAAAATAGTCTCTCGAGGCTAGCTTGAAGGCCTGTGAGAGCATCCATAGGTCCCTGAATGCTAGCATGCCCATAGCATGAGAGCGTACAAAGGTCAAGTTGTCCAAAATATCAGTGGGACCCAGGGGATGGTTGACAAAAACGTTGGATTGGTGGGCCTAAGGGTCCTAATTCTAATGTTGAATGTTTGTATGGTGTGTTTCTATCGGTTCTACTTCCTTAACGTGACTTGGGAGGTTTAATCATATCATAGTGGCCTCTCGTCGCATGTTTACCCCGGCTAGTCGGTTTCTTGGGTAGATGTGGGAGGATGGTGTTACATGCACACTTAATAATTCGTGACAAGCCTTTTCGAAAGGAGTGTGTTTTATTTGGTTATATGTTTGAGTGGTCTTTATAAAGAACCTTTCTTTTGTAAAAAGGTTAAAAGGTAAAAGGGAATAAAATGAAAATTATGATGCAATGTAAAAACAAAAGAATGCAGAGAAGCAAGAGGTAGAGCAAGAAGCTCTCACATGAGAGCATAGTGAAAATATTTTTAACATTGATTTTGAGTGTACAGGTACGAAACTATGAAGAATAGGATGCAGGAAAGGACATGGATATTTCTGAAGACAAAGATGAATGCATTGAAACCATTTTTCAGCAATAGAGTCAAGAAGAGATAAGATTTAGTTATCAAGAAATATGGCATAAAGAAAGTTAGGAATATAAAGCACAAGAAGGAGAGAGAAAAAGACAGTTTGAAAATGAATAGTTATGGCAGCAGTTAATGAGTGAAAGAATCCTTGAAGATGAAGATGTAGAAGACTGACTCAGATCAAATTCAAGAGAAGCCAAAGAAACATTGCAACAACAACAAGTAAAGAAACATGGAGCCTATGGCAAGAACGCGCAATAGAGAATGAAGCAATTTTAAGGATATAGAATTTGGAAGAAGAGAAAAAAAATGAAAAACTGTAAAAAATTTTAGTCATTGTAAGACTAGCTGAGACATAGACTAGCAGGCATGTTTGAGTGATGGTTGAGTCGATTTCTATTGTAAGCCTAGCAGGCATAGTTGAGTCATGTTTGAGCTATTTTGAATCATATGGCCGTAATGAAGGGAGAGTGTTGGAAAGTGTAATTACTAGAGTTAGACAAATTTGGAGAGTCATTTAACTTAGTCAAGCCAAGTGAGTTTAAGTTAAATCATATTTTGGAAAAAGTAGAATTTAGAGTTTGTGTTCATGCGAAGTTATTTTGGGCGAATAATGAGGAAAAAGTTTGAATACTCCTCACTAGGTTCATTGTAAATATCAAGTTTGGTTGAGTGTGTCAAATTTTATGTTTTCATCCTCTTTGCCTTTCCCACATAAACATCATCAATGATAGAACCTTAACCATGTTTTTTTGGAATCAATTGCAAGAGTGAAATCCCAATGTCCCATGATGTGTCTTGCCGCAGTTATTTTGGAAATTAATTTCACCTATATTTTGACACAATGCATTTCATGGAATACAACATTGCCATATACTCATTGGTATACAAGTACAAAGATTAACGTTTATGGAATGGAGGGTTGTTGCTTGCTTTTGTGTGAAAAACAAATAGTTGATCCCAAATGTATACCCACTAGATCTATACTACAAACAGAAACATACCACACCTAGTCCTCTCTAGCATAAATTTCAATATCCTTAGTATCAAACCCAAAAAAACCATACAAAGAAACTGTCTTACAAAATCGAAAATAGAGAGCGAGAAAGCACTTCAAACCATACAAGAAACTGTCTTACAAAATAAAAAATAGAGAGTGAGAAAGCATTTCAGAAACACGAGGATAGGGTAAAAACCATTTGGCACAAGTGGTCATCCTGAGAGGCAAACGTTGAGGAATGTTGCAGGGACTGTCGGTGGCTACTTTGTACAGGCCAATTCCGAGATTGCAAGTTGTCCCCCATGGATGCCACGTTAGAAGCGGTCGCACCAAACATTTTGCCGAACTTTGTTATCTCTACTCCTTCCCACTCATTTGCGTCGCTCAAAAGACTTCCACTGAAACCGTCTGTTTCGTTTCCTTTTACATCGATTTCTTTTAAGGCATATCAAGGTTGGGTAACCTCTTCTTCTACGTTGCCTTCAGCTTCACTATCAACACATCTCTAGGGTTTTGTCTTCGTTTTTTGTCAGTGAACTCAACTTGATTGCGAAGTTGTTCGTTTTCCAATGAAAGGCCAGAAAGCTCTTCTCGTTTCGATCGCAGAAAACCGTGATCTTGCCACGGAGCCTGTGAATTTTTCATTAGCATCTTGGTAAACATGGCCAAAGGGTATTCGATGCTCTAAACCCGACATGATCTTCGACAGCGGCAGGTGTGCGTGGAGTGATCCTTTCGACTCATATATTATCGTCTCTGGATGAAACGACAGTGGAGATAGCCATGACTAACCTCCTCCGGAGGGATATGCAATCTATAAAACCTATTCCCGATGGGAGAGAAACAACGGTTAACTCCAGGGTCGTCTGCCGGATCAAGACCGTTCACGACCATGGCCGCTAGGATGTGTCTTGTCTGAGGAATTATCAGATCCAACCAGACCACGCCAACCAGTGTCTTACATTGGAATCTATGTAGAAAGACGGGTGGAAACAAATTGAGACGCTATATTGACGTGACAAGTTTCTGGTCTTTTCGTGTTTGTTTTTTAATTTCTCGATTGCTTTTGAAATTGTAAATTTCAAGCGTTGAATCTGAAAACTTTAAATATTCCAGAGTTTTTCGATTGTATATTTAAAAATTGTTACATGAAGTCGTTATATTTTGGAATTTTAAATTTTATTAAAATTAAAAAATAATTTTAAAAAATAACAAATCTAAAATTGAAAATATAAATTTCTACCAAACCACCATTTCATTATGAGTATACTATTCATTTAAAAATACATTTTAGAAATTAAAATATATATTTAAAAAAAAAATATTGTAAAACATATTTTTATTTGATAAAAAATAATTAATTAATACGTTTTATTTAACAACAAACATACTAATATACTTTAATATAATTAAATCTCTATATTTCTATATTTTTAATTATTATATAAAATATATAAATAATAATGATTTTTTTAATATTTAATGAAGCACTAAATCCTAATACTCACCGCATAATTTTGAATCCAATTTTCTTTATAATTCAAAAATACATGGAAGGTACATCAACCCTCAAATATGAGATATTTGAATATTCAAGAATGGAATTTGCGTTACGATTTAAAGATACATGCAACGTAAATATTCACATTTATTCCAGAAGTAAAACCAAAAACAGGCCAGAACAGAATTTTTTTATTTTCTTTATCATTCCAACCACACATAAAAGGGGCAAATATCTCCCAGTTTGGGATGAAATTAACCACGAAATTTAGGAAAACGACCATTTCCCTTATTCATGATCAGTTTGCCTTTGTTATTAAGAAAAACATGAAACCCGCATTTTTCACATTCATGTCGAAAACATAACATAATTTCCTTGTTTGTCAGATTTGTTTAGATTTTTTTGGTGTTGGAATTTGGTGATTTAAAATTTGAGGTGAAATCTTGATTTGTGTTATTTAAAATAAATTTTTGACTCTATATGGATTCATTACCTTAAAAAAAATTGAGATAAAATTTTAATTAGTGTCATTTAAATTGGTTTTTAACTGTATATATAGATTCAACACTCTAAAACTTCTGAAAACACTTTATTGTGCAGAATTTAACCATCAAATGTGTGATTTTAATAGATTCCGGTTATATTTTAAAAAAATTACACTGAAAAAACTTACCTTAAAAACTTCCAACAAAAAAAAAAAAAAATCTAGCTTGAAACAAATCATTAAAAAATACCAGTCTACTGCTTAGTTTCCACACATTTTCGATTAAACCCTAAAACACGCTAGAACGACAAAATCCAAGGGGTAGATTAAAACCGCAACACGTTTTCTTTGGTTTTCTTGTAATAACCCCTAAGCGGGCCCACCCTAAGGGCCCTCACGCTTAGCGGATCCTGAATCTGATGCACTCAAGCAGAATTGAACCTTCGCCTTTGCTGACCCTATGAACCTAGGGAAAATTGAACCCATGCACACCCTCGGGGCCAAAAACCTGACAGAGATTCAATCACTTGGACTACTCATCCAGATTCACAAATTAATTCAAGAAGTAATCTCTAACACTGACTGAAACGACCAATGAAAACAGGTATATCGACTTTACAAAACTGGACAAACTGGAAATGTTATGGGCATAGCAGACAGGTGCAGAAGAAGAGGAGACATGCTGAGAAAGCGATTAAAATCACAAGAATCCACATCTTAGTACCCACCAATATGATTCCCAGCGATCTCTGTAGTTGGACAGCAGAAATCGCCAACTCCCCGTCAATCTTCTATCTTGAAGACAGCTTTCGATTAGGGAATTGCGTTCTTTTCGAAGTTGCGGTCCAAGTTTGAGCAGCTCGAATTGCTCCACGTATTCGTAAAGGACGACGACAATCGTTGCCGAAGAAACAAGGGTTGACAGAAGAAGGGCTGAGAACATAAGCTTATTCCACCAGCCGTCACACCCAATTGACTCCTTGATTTGCCGCGCACAAGAAAACACAGCACTGACAAGCGCTCCCTGGAAACCCACATAAATAGCGGACGTCTTGTATATCGCATCGCGACGGGCGTTATAGTGTGCTTGCACCTCAGAAATCTGTCGATCCAAATACTCCACAAGAGAAAGCAATAGAATCTACAGCAGAGCTCACTCTTTTTTCGTAACAGCGCTCAACTCTTACTGATATAGAAGATGTAATCAGGTGATGGGGTTACTTATATAGATGTTGCGGGGATGGGCAGATAGCAGAAGCAGTCCACTTCCGTGGGCTGCTTCTGCTAAATTAGCTCTACCGTCAGGGTGGGGACAGAGCAAAAGAGTCCACGTACGTGTCGGGGGTTGCGTCTGGGCGTCGATGGTGACTATGAACTTTTGTGAACGGCTGCTGTTTTAATTTAATAATCAACGCCGTGAGAAACCAAATATCCTCCCCTTTCTCCGCATTATTTTTCTCACCGGCGCGCGGGTTAAAATGATCTTGAAACCCTAGGATCCCGGCTTTTAAAGTCCCCAGCATTGTAATTATTATTAGTGGAGGAATTGCCGGGATGGCTATAAGTGTTAGAATTTGGGTTAAAAAGAAATTAAATTGTTGTATAGTAACGGTTTTTGAATCATGTTTTTTATAGAGAAAATAGATTCAGCACTATAAAAAAAATTTAGACACCTAAAATCTTAAAATTTAACAACTATAATTTAGATTTACAAAAATTCCTACCAAATTTTATTAAAATATAACCACAATTTGTATAATTTTAAAAAAAAATCAATATATTTAAACTACTACTATTATTAATACAAGAATTTATGTTAAACCATTATCTAACTCTCTTTGCAAAAGGGAAATCACTGTAAACTTTTTTATTTTTTGTTTTTGGTTTTAAATTAAATATTAATTATGGGGATGGAGCAACCATGCCCTAGGCGTCTGGTTAACTAGACAAATTTAGATTACTCGTTTATTATAATGAGGGTGAGGGGATCTTTTAAATATTCCAGTCCACTACTAAGTATTTTTTTGGTTTCTTAATGTTTGTTATGGGGATGGAGTATCATCCCTAGGGGCGTCTGGTTATCTAAACAAATCTAAATCTCTGGGGCCTGTTGTTATCTAAACAAATCTAAATCTCTGGGGCCTGTTGTTATCTAGACAAATCTAGATTACTAGTTTATTATAATCAGGTGAAGGGATCTTTTAAATATTACAATCCACTACTGATTATTTTTTTGGCTTCTTAATGTTTGTTATGGGATGGAGTATCCATGCCCAGGGGTGTGTGGTTACTAGACAAATCTAGATCTCTAGGGCCTATGGTTATCTACACAAATCTAGTAATCTAGACAAATCTAGATTACTAGTTTATTATAATCAGACGAGCGGATCTTTTAAATATTACAGTCCACTCCTAAGTATTTTTTTGGTTTCCTCATGTTTGTTATGGGGATGGAGTATCCATGCCGAAGAGCGTGTGGTTATCTAGACAAATCTAGATCTCTAGGTGTGGTTATCTAGACAAACCTAGATCTCTTGGTGTGGCTATCTAGATAAACCTAGATCTCTAGTCTATTATAATATGGTGAGGGGATTTTTTAAATATTAGAGTCCACCAACTAAGTTTGCGGTGTTTGAAACGAGATTCAATAATAAGTCAAGAAAGTTTGAGTGAAAATTCAACAATAAGTCAGGAAAGTTAGAATGCAAATGTAATCAACCACGAGTGGCCCAACGTGATGCCAAAATGGAAAAGTTTTTGCTAGAGTATGGTTATAGATATGTTATTTTTCACATAATTCTTCATTAAAAGGATGTGTGGATTTGTCGAAAAAGATACCGAGAAAGCTCGACCTAACCCGCTCAAGGTACCCCTCGTTACCCCCTCATCTTCTGTCCGGACCCTACATCTAAAATAACATCATGGGAATCCACAATCAACTTAACTCATTTTTTTATGATAACATCCCAATGTTCGATATTTCTACCCACCAACATACTTTGTTATATGATAAAATCCGAATGTTCGAAATTCTACCCACCAACCTACTTTGTTATATGATAAAATCCGAATGTTCGAAATTCTACCCACCAACATACTTTGTTATATGATAAAATCCGAATGTTCGAAATTCTACCCACCAACATACTTTGTTATATGATAAAATCCGAATGTTCGAAATTCTACCCACCAACATACTTTGTTCGAAATTTCTGCCTACCAAAATACCATGGGTTCGAAATTTCAACCATCGACATACTCTTTAATGCAAACATCGAAAATCACGGGCACGCATGCAATTTCATATTTATTCCACCTTTTGAGTCTAAATTTTATGAAGGTTACTTGTTTTTCATGCTAATCATTTTCATTTTTACTCATATTTATGAGTGAAAAAACTTTCTTTTAATATATACAAGTTCCACATAACAACATTTCATATTTGAAATTTTCAAAAGTTTGACCCCAATAACATTTCAAAAGTTTGACTCCAATAATATTAAGGAATTATTAACAATCAACAAATGTAAAATAGATACTTTCGGGTGTGGTTGTTATAAGGGTTTTTAAGTAATTTGAGGTTTTCTTGGTGTGGGATAGAGGGATTGTTTTCAGTTTTGTTAATTGTTTTAGGGAATTCAAATTGCAGTTTTGAGAGGGTTTAGAGTATTGGAATGAGTGGTTAGGTAGAAAGTGTTGGCCATCCTTCTTTTCAAAATGTCATTGTAGGTAAATCCAAACAAACTGCAGACAAAATGGACAAACTTAGAGGCATTGGTAAATCAAAGGAACTTCTTGTTTTGGGAATGTAATGACAGGTCAATTTGCAGGGTAAATGCTTGCTTAAAGCGACACAAAATCATAACCTTGTAATTCCTCCAAAATGTTTGGAATAACATAATGGAAGGATGAAAGATCATGCTTACATTTGTAAGTTTGTGGGGGGTGGTGTACAGAGAAAGAATTAGAGAGATGGATACAACAGAAGTGGCAACCTAAAGGCAAGAATGATCGGAGACTAGGGACAAAAAGGGTTCTTTATTGTCATATTTTCCAACCTGGAAGATAAGAGTAGGGTTTTTGAAGGTGGCCCTTATTTTTTCAATAATGCAGATCTATACATGCAACACTGGGAAGAGTGTTTTAATCTTGACGAAGAATTTTTTTTTATGGCCCCTGTATGGGTAAGGCTTTATTCCTTTCTTGTAGATTTTTGGATTCTAGAAGTCTTTGAGGGTATTGGGAATTCCCTAAGTAGTTTTGTTATAGTGTCAGAAGTTACTAAGAGAGGTAGAAATATGTTGTATGCATGTCTTTGTGTATACATGAACATTTCTCAACCCTTACCAAAGTCAATTGATTTGGAGAATAAAGGGGAAATTTGGACACAAACCCTTGATTATGAGCATGTGCCGTTTCGTTATTGACATTGTCATGGACATGGCCAAGTATTTCATGATTTTCCATTGTGTAGGAAAGAATAAGAGAATACCGGTTCACTGGCTAGTAATGGTTTTATGAAAGCGCTTGCTAGATGAAGGAATAACTATGGATGGAATGCTCAGGCTATGAATATATTGAACAAAAAAAAACTCTTTTGAAATTCTAGAAGAGATGGATGAAGAGGTAAATGTTCCAAATGATGTATTAATGTTGGAGTCACTTACAGATTCTATAGTGGAGAAGCAACCACTAAAGAGGCAATCCATCGATGGGGAGATTGTAGAGGGAGTGCCAGAGTTTTTGCTTTGATTTACTAGGGATTGGAGAGGTTTTTCCATTGACCAAGGAAAACCTTGATAAAATTTTAGCAAAAGAGCAGAACTTAGGGGGTCTCTTGAATTTGTGGGTGATGAATGATTTAACAGAGCTTCCCAAAGAAAAAAAGGAGTTGTATGGGAAAGCATACATTGAGTGGAAGACTACAAAGCATCAAAATATTTCAGATAGAAGTGGAATTAGAACCATGCATGAGTTGAAGGAGAAAGGCAAGGATCTTCTTGTCAAAGATATGGTTAAATATACCAAAAGGAAGGGGCAGAAGATAGCACAAAATTTGCTTCAAAACATTGGTAAAAAGTTAATTAACTTAGGTCAAGCAACTGTAATCTCTGAATTTTTTTTCCTATTTCAAAAACCCTTTCAATGAAGATACTCGCTTGGAATATGTGGGTTTAAATAGTAAAGGAAAACAATGTTATCTGAGGGTCAGGATAAGGTTAGAAAAGTCAGTGGTATTAATTTTGTAGGAAACCAATGTTTCCATGAATAAACTATTGGAAATCAATGAGTGGTGTTGATGGGGTTGTGAAACTATGGGTATTGATGCTTGAGGTCATGCTGGAGGTCTTGCATTTTTTTGGAATCTGAAAGCAATTCTTTTCAAGATTGGTTAGCCAATTCTCGCGTTTTGACTAGGAGATTCAGATATTTCAGATCGAAAGTTATGGTCACATTTTCTATGGTTTACGGTCCATATAATAATAATAAAATATATTTGTATAAAGTTGAATTTAATATTCATCAATAACTATGCTTTTTATTAATATAAAAAATAAAAAATAATATATAAAAATTAATATAAAGAATTTTAGCCCTAGGGTGTAAATCACTTGGTAAATAATGCTATGTAAAGATTATGACGTGTTTGGTTCAAATCTTAGTTCCATCATATATATATATATATATATATATATATATATATATATTACAACATGAGAATTTTGTATTGAGGAAAAAATTTGTCACTAGAACAAGTAGTTGAAGTACATCAAAACCAATACTAAAGAGAAATGTTTTCAATGATTCTAAAAAGGGGAGGGAAAAACCCATACTCATCCCAACAGAAGAAGTGGGTGATCTAGGTGGATGTTGGTGGCCACTCACCTATCCCATTTGGACCCCCACAACTATCTCTTTTAGTTTTTCAGTTTCCGTAATTGTAGCACAATTTACTATTTTTAGCAGTTTTTCGGGTCCTGAACTTCTAGAGCCATTTTGAGGCCCTAAACGACATTTTTTGGGAAATTTGGGAGCAACATGGGTCCGTGGACGAATTTTGCTCATTCGAAATTTGTAGTGCTTGAATAGATCTTTCTAACGAGCTATTGTACGCATCTAATAGAGATCGTATGCCAAAGTTACGACTCCAGGAAATTGATGTACCAATTTACCCAAACGGGCCCCACAATTTGGCGTTTCAACTTCTAGGGTTAGGTTTTGGGATGTTAAGCATTTTCCATTGTTTCTCAACAATAAATAGGCCTTCGAGCCTCATTGTAACAAAGTTCAGAGGCATGTAGCCACACATCTCTTCTCAGAGATAAGCTACCATCGCCCTGGCTGGTTTATTTCCATTTATGTTTGTAAGCATATTTCAGTATTTTACATTAAATGAAGTATTATTTCCACTGCATCTTTGTCTATATGGTTATATTTGTATTTTGTTGCGTTCCTGTTTAAATCTGGATCAATGGTATCAGAGTGGTCTGCTTTTTCTCTGTTTTTCTTTGCATGTCCCCAACGAGGTCGGGATATAAGGAGTTAGGGCTTGAACTGGTCGAACCTTTGCAAGACTAGCCTTGCAAATCTCGACGGCCTCCCATGGCGGATGAAAAGAAAGACGACGGGGCAGGAGATCCTACCAAAATCTTGCTCGAAGAAGCCCTCGAGCGACAAAGGAATGTGATGATGGACAACTTTGTGCAAATCCTTCAACGACTACCTAGAGGCGATGCATTGGCTTCCAGCAGCTAGTCTGGAAATGCCACGCCCTTTAAGGTACAAGTCAATTTTGAAATCCCCATATTGGAGGGTTAGATAGACGCAGATGCCGTAGATAAATTGTTAAATCTGCTAAATGGGTATTTTTCTGTTCATGAATTTTCGAGTCGGGAAAAGATTATTTTCGCTCTTCTCAAAGCAGCACCCAAAATCAAGGACTAGTGGGAAACCTACTGTGAGCAGAAGAATGAAATTACAGGCCCACTATGTTTAGCTGCACCCACTTGGGATTCATTCCGGGATGTCGTCAAGGAGCAGTACTACCCTGTCAAAAGCTATGAGGACAAATACATCAAATGGACCACACTACGGCAAGGAAGGGACCAAGATGTGCCAAAGTTCACAAACATTTTTCATACCCTTCACACACAGTTGGGTATCAAGGACTCTGAGCTGCATTTGGTACTCAAATACCGCAGCTGCCTACACAGATACATCCAGGAAGAGATGGAGTTCCTGAACATCTCCTCGCTCGGCACGATGTACCGATATGCTATCAAAATCAAGCAAAAGTTCAAATAGAAGAAGAGAGACTTTGGATCTACAAATCCAAAGACCAAAGGACAAAGCCAAGGCAGGATGACCCAAGACAACCCGTTGAAGCCGCAAGAAAAGAACAACACCACGAAGTCGAAGAAGGACACAAGAAAGTGGTGTGAGGTCAACAAGAGTCCCACTCATAACACAAGTGAGTGTCGGACCAAGCAGTCACTGGTGGCTGAGTTGAAGGCTTCAGAATTAGATGCATGTTTCGAACCTGAGTCAGAACCCAACAAGGGGAATGACAAAGGGAAGCAGATCATTGATGTAGAGCCCAGCGTCACTGTTGCCACCGCCAAGAACCAGAGGAGGGGGAGCGTATTTTCCACTCACAGATGTGGGTGAAGGGTTTGTTGCTGCAATTCATTATCGAAAGTAGCAGCCAAAAGAACCTCATTTCAACAGAGGTCGTGAAGTGGTTGGGCCTATCGACTACACCACACCTGCAGCCATAAAGTATCGGGTGGCTTTATGAAGGATGAGATCTCAAAGTTCGCCAGCAGTGCCGCCTTCCCTACAGCATCAAGCCCTTCACAGACGAGGTATTGTGTGATGTTACACCTCTGGATGTTTGTGATGTATTATTAGGCCAGCCATACTTGTGGAGGCGACATGTTGTGTATGAGTCAAGGCCTCATGCTGTCATTATTTCTTTGTGTAATTCATTATATAGGATACCAGAGGTAGCCCCACCTACCACCACCTCTTTGATCACTACTAAGAAAGGCAGTAAGCTCATCTCCCAGACTAGGAAGTTCATCTGTCTGGTTCGCTCCCAAAGTAAGGGGAAGATTGTCGCCACATCCATGACCCCTAAGAAGGGCTCCTCCATGCAGCAGCAGCAACAACAGAGGGATACGGTCATGAAAGAACACAGGAACAACTTCTCCTCACCCACAGGGCTACCACACAAGTTTCATGTGGGCAACAAAGACTGGTTGCATCGACAGAAAGAACACCTTACCAGCACCCATCAGAAGCTCAAACCACTCCGACATGGTCCTTACAACAATACCAAGGCTGTGGGGAACAATGCTTTGGAGCACAACATTCCTCCATTCCTTCGCCTGCACCAAGTGTTCAATGTGGACCGTCGTTGACCATGCTTCCCACCATTACTAGACACATTAGAGATTGCAGAGCAAGTTTAGCAGATGGAGGAACTCAATGCGATGGGGACCATTGCTTGCTGAGGGGGGAGGAATGATCCAGGTGGATGTTGGTGGCCACCCACCTACCCCATATGGACCCCCATAACTATCTCTTTCATTTTTTCAATTTCCGTAATTGTAGCACAATTTACTATTTTTAGCAGTTTTTTGGGTCCTGAACTTGTGGAGTCATTTTGAGGCCCTAAATGAAGTTTTTTGGGAAATTTGGGAGCAACATGGGTCCGTGGATTGACGTTTCTCTTCCCAAAGTTGTAGTGCTCGGATAGATCTTTCTAACAAGCTATTGTACGCGTCAAACGGAGACCGTATGCCAAAGTTACGACCCCGGGAAATTGATGTACCAATTTACCCAAATGGGGCCCACAATTTGGCGTTTCATCTTCTAGGGTTAGGTTTTGGGATGTTAAGGGTTTTCCATTGTTTCTCAACAATAAATAGGCCTTTGAGCCTCATTGTAACACAGTTCAAAGGCATGTTGCCGCCACATCTCTTCTCAGAGATAAGCTACCATCGCCCTAGCTGGTTTATTTCCATTTATGTTTTTAAGCATATTTCAATATTTTACATTAATGAAATGAAGTATTATTTCCACTGCATCTTTGTGTATATGGTTATCTTTTTATTTTGTTGCGTTCCTGTTTAAATCTGGATCAATGGGTGAGATCTAATACTAGAACATTTGATAATTGAGCCTACTACTTCTTGAGAACAAGAGTATATTCTTACAAATTGCTTGCACAAGATAATACAAAAGTGAAACATTTCTAAGATTTAATCGAAATTGACCCCCCACAAGAACCATAAGAGGCTAAAGAATAGTGGGTGCCATACTTTGAGGATTTATGTCCTTTATCTTTGTTATTTCTTGTGAATGGATGAGAAGATCATTCATTAATTTTTAGAACATTTGAAGAGAAAGAATAAGAAGAGGAGTGATTGAGCTTCTCCTCTTCTGAATTGACCTCGTTTTCTTTCTTTTCTGAAGGAGGGGTTTTTTTCAATATACTTAGAATTAGTCCCTTCCTCAACAAGTGAATTAATGTTATCTAAAGGCTCTTGATTTGTGTCTGGATGATCTTATTCAACATCTGCCTCTCAGGGCTTCAAAGTTTTATTTCTATTACGAGAAGGAGGATGTTGATGAGATTCAGGCTTGTTGGAATGAGGCATCTTAGGTAGATGATTCTTATGCTTCCTTGAAATTGGTTTCAATGTTCATTGCTATCATTACCTTGAGAAAATGGAGGAGGGATATAAGGAGATCGAGATGCTGGAGAATTTGGGCAATGCATTACAAAGTGCACATACTCACGACAAAATTTGCATTTAAAATAAATATGCTCACAATTCAAAGCCCAGCGATGAGACCAACCCTAAAAGTCAAGATGAATTGCCTCAGGCCCAAATCCTTTTGCAAAATTCATTTCAACACAAATTTTGGCATGTGAGAAGTTATTATCCTTTCCATTAGAACTAGTAATGTAGCCACCTATTTTATATCCTATAATTTTGAAAACATCATCATTGTAGCAAAGAAGTGGAAGACACAACAATCTAATCTAGATATGCACAACATATATTTCCATGGTAGGATTAAAATCCATAGTCTAGTGGGTGAGAAACATTCACATGGGCTTAGAAGGGGGGCGGAGCCCCCCCTTCATTGCACCGATTGTGTAGTGGGGACGGGGGGCAACAGGGGGTTTTAGGGGTGTAGGTAACCCCACTCTATGGGGTCTGGGGCAACACCCCGGAAAATTTTGGTTTTGGACCCTATGTTAGGTTGGGCGGACCTACCTATGGTTTTGTGCATGTTTTTCGCACATGGTTTTGAACGCGATGGTTTTCAGTCCATGGTATTGGATGCTTTCGCATGTATAAATATGTATTGTAACATTGAAAGGAATATAATGAAAAATCAACTTGGTTGTCCCGATTTTGGGATCCAAGGAAAAATCTTTGTGTATATGTATTTTATGTGTTATGCTTTCACATTGTTTATTTTCTGTGTTTTAGAATTTGTATGCAGGGAATTTCTGTAAGGAGTTAAAACCTACATTTGGTATCAGAGTTGTTTTGGCTTCAAGGTGACGCCTTTGTTGTTGAGGGGTTTCACTTGGGCCTGTGGTAAACCCTGTTCAGTGGGAGATCTGTCAGATCGATTCTAGTGGTGAAAGAGGATGGCGAGCAGTGGAAAGATAGAGATCGAGAAATTTAATGGTCAGAGTTTTGAGTTATGGAAACTCAAGATGGAGGATCTGTTGGTGGATAAAGATCAGTGGGTTGCGGTAGATCTAGGTACTAAACCAACTTGAGTGTCTGATGAAGAATGGAAGAAGTTGGATCGAAAGGCTAAGAGCACAATATGATTGTGTGTCTCACATTTAGTATTGCTGAATGTATCAGGGGAAGCTATGACGAAGGCTTTGTGGGACAAGTTAGGGAATTTGTACCAATCTAAGTCTCTGGTGAATAAAATGTTCTCGCGGAAAAAGTTGTATAGCCTAAGGATGAAAGATGGAGACTCAATGACAGAGCATCTGAATGCATTTAATACTATGGTAAGTCAGTTATCATCTGTTGATATTAAAATTTCAGATGAAGATAAGTGCATCAGTTTGTTGTGTTCTCTACTAGATTCGTGGGATAGTCTGGTTATTGCAATAGGTAGTAATGCAACTACCTTGCAGTTTGATGAAGTAGTCTCATCCTTGCTGATGGAGGAAATGAGACAGAAAAATATGGAGAGCCAAAATGGTGATGCCTTGTCTGTATGAGGACGGTCCCAGAACAGAAATAAAAATAAGTCATCGAGTGGGAGGTCTAAATCTAGAGGGAGATCTAAATCTCCAAGAAAACCTGTAAAGGTGGTATGCTGGAAATGCGGAAAGGAAGGGCACTACAAAAGGGGCTGTAAATCTAAAGCTCCTGATAAAATAAAGGGATCTGATGATGCTCCTTATGAAGATGCGAAAACCACCTCAAATGAATATGGGGATGTGTACTTGACTTCTTCAAGTATGCATGTAGATCACGAGGCATGGTTGATTAACTCAGGTGCATCCTTTCACTTCACTCCCCATAGAGAGTGGTTCTGCGAGTATGAGAAATATGATGGTGGTGATGTCTTCTTGAGGGATGATAGGGAGGCTAGAATCGTTGGTCACAGAAAAGTAAACTTGAAGTTGCAAGGTGGAAGGGTTAGAACACTTCCAGGTGTTTTGCACATTCCTGCATTAGCCAGAAATCTGATTTTTGTAAGTAAGCTGGATGATGCAGGTGTAAAAATGGTGTTCGAGAAGGATACCTGCAAGATGGTTTGGGGTGCACTGGTATTGATGCGGGGAGTTCGGATTGGAACTCTATACAAGTTGCAAGGTAGCACTATTGTTGATGGGTGCGACAGTTCCATGGTTCCTGAAAGTGGAGCAGAAAATCTAGTGGTCTTTGGAGAGAAGACCATCCTGTGGCATCAAAGGCTTGGACATATTGGATAAAAGGGCCTTTGAATACTTCATGGTAAAGGTATGGTAGAAGGTATGATTAATAGCTCTCTGGATTTTTATTTCTGTGAAAATTGTGTATATGGGAAGCAGAATCAGGTGAGTTTCCCCTCTGGTGGTAAGAGGGTGAAACAATATTAGAGCTTGTGCACAGTGATGTGTTTGGACCTATGAAGGTTCCATCACTGGGTAAGTTTGTGTACTATGTATCATTTATAGATGACTTCTCAAGGAATACATGGATATATTTCCTTAAGAAGAAATATGAAGTCTTTGACAGGTTTAAAGAATTTAAGGCTCTGGTGGAAAACCAGACAAAGAAGAAGATAAAGGAGTTGATGATAGATAATGGTGGAGAGTTTTGCAGTAAGGAATTTGAAGAATTCTGTAAGAAGTGTGGTATAGCACGGTAGAAGACTACTCCATATACACCTTAGCAAAATGGAGTTGCAGAAAGAATGAACAAGACGTTGATGGAAAGGGCAAGAAGCATGCTCAATGGTGCCGGGTTAGGACAAGAATTCTAGGCAGAGGCGATGGAGACTGCATGTTACCTGGTCAACAAACCACCTTCATTAGCGTTGGAGGATAAGACTCCACAATAGGTATGGACTGGTAAGAAACCCTCTCTTTCACATCTGATGGTATTTGGATGTGATGCATATGTACATGTTCCAAAGGAGAAACGAACCAATTTGGATAGTAAATCTGAAAAGTGTATCTTTATTGGGTATAAGGATGGTTTAAAGGGTTATAAGCTTTGGAACCCAGTAACAAGGAAGGTTGTGTACAGTCGAGATGTGGTGTTTAGAGAGGTGAAAGATGTTATTAAACATGAAGTCCAACCAAAGGAACCTGAGAAGATAGAGTTTGAGCTTAAGGAGGAAGAATCAGACTCTATAGCAGAGGAGGAATCAGAAGATGAAGAGCCACAAACTCCGGGTGTGAGAAGATCAGTTCGAGAAAGAAGGCATAAGACTACTCCATATACACCTTAGCAAAATGGAGTTGCAGAAAGAATGAACAAGACATTGATGGAAAGGGCAAGAAGCATGCTCAATGGTGCCGGGTTAGGACAAGAATTCTACGCAGAGGCGGTGGAGACTGCATGTTACCTGGTCAACAAACCACCTTCATTAGCGTTGGAGGATAAGACTCCACAATAGGTATGGACTGGTAAGAAACCCTCTCTTTCACATCTGATGGTATTTGGATGTGATGCATATGTACATGTTCCAAAGGAGAAACGAACCAATTTGGATAGTAAATCTGAAAAGTGCATCTTTATTGGGTATAAGGATGGTTTAAAGGGTTATAAGCTTTGGAACCCAGTAACAAGGAAGGTTGTGTACAGCCGAGATGTGGTGTTTAGAGAGGTGAAAGATGTTATTAAACATGAAGTCCAACCAAAGGAACCTGAGAAGATAGAGTTTGAGCTTAAGGAGGAAGAATCAGACTCTATAGCAGAAGAGGAATCAGAAGATGAAGAGCCACAAACTCCGGGTGTGAGAAGATCAGTTCGAGAAAGAAGGCAGAAGACTACTCCATATACACCTTAGCAAAATGGAGTTGCAGAAAGAATGAACAAGACGTTGATGGAAAGGGCAAGAAGCATGCTCAATGGTGCCGGGTTAGGACAAGAATTCTACGCAGAGGCGGTGGAGACTGCATGTTACCTGGTCAACAAACCACCTTCATTAGCGTTGGAGGATAAGACTCCACAATATGTATGGACTGGTAAGAAACCCTCTCTTTCACATCTGATGGTATTTGGATGTGATGCATATGTACATGTTCCAAAGGAGAAACGAACCAATTTGGATAGTAAATCTGAAAAAGTGCATCTTTATTGGGTATAAGGATGGTTTAAAGGGTTATAAGCTTTGGAACCCAGTAACAAGGAAGGTTGTGTACAACCGAGATGTGGTGTTTAGAGAGGTGAAAGATGTTATTAAACATGAAGTCCAACCAAAGGAACCTGAGAAGATAGAGTTTGAGCTTAAGGAGGAAGAATCAGACTCTATAGCAGAGGAGGAATCAGAAGATGAAGAGCCACAAACTCCGGGTGTGAGAAGATCAGTTCGAGAAAGAAGGCAGCCAGAAAGGTATAGTCCATCTGATTTCTGTTCAAATTTTTCTTTATCTATTACTGATGATGATCCCAAAACTGTGAAGGAAGCAGTAGATTCAGAGGATGGAAAACTCTAGAAAGAGGTCGTGGTTGATGAAATGGCATCTTTGCACAAAAATGAGGCTTGGTACCTGGTGGAGTTGCCGACTGGAAGGAAACCCATTGGCAGCAAACGGGTGTTCAAGAAGAAGACAAATGCAGAAGGAAAGGTGGAGAAATATAAAGCTCAGTTGGTAGCAAAAGGTTATTCCCAGGTGCCAGGAATTGATTTTGGTGATATTTTTTCTCGTGTTGCCAAGGTAGCTTCTATTAGATTACTTTTATCTATTGTTGCTGCTTTTGATTTTGAGGTAGAACAGATGGATGTGAAGACAACATTTATTCATGGGGATCTGGAAGAGGAGATCTACATGAAGCAACCCGAAGGCTTTGCGGTGAAGGGTAAGAAAGAACTGGTATGCAAGTTAAAGAAGTCTGTGTATGGGTTAAAACAGTCACCAAGGATGTGGTATCAGAAATTTGATATATTTATATGGGGACTTGGCTTCACCAGAAGCAAAACAGATCATTGTGTGTATTTTAAATTAATTGGTGACCGTGTTATTTATCTGGTCTTGTATGTGGATGATATGTTGCTGGTTGGAAATGACAAGGAAATTATCCAGGGTTTGAAGACCCATTTGTCCTCCAAATTTGACATGAAAGATCTTGTGCTACAAACTATATTTTGGGCATGGAAATTAAAAGAGATTGGACAAAGAGGAAGCTCTGGTTAAACCAGAGGAAGTATGGCGAGACAATATTGTAGAGGTTTAATATGCAGGATAGTAAACCAGTGAAGGTTCCTATTCCTGTAGGTGTAAAGTTATCTACTGAACAGTGTCCCAAGACACAAGAAGAGGAAGAGGACATGTCCCATGCTCCATATGAAAGTGCAGTCAGTAGCCTGATGTATGCAATGGTTTGTACTAGACCAAACATTGCACATGCAGTGGGAGTATTGAATAGGTTTATGTCGAAACCAGGGAAGGAGCACTGGACAGCAGTGAAGCAGGTTTTCAGGTATTTACGTGGCACTAGTGATTATGGTTTGTGCTACCAAGGAAGACCAAGATTGGATAGAGTGTTGGATATTCGTGGCTTTGTTGATGCAGACTGGGCTGGAGATCTGGATCGAAGAAGATCTACAAGTGGGTATGTGTTTAACCTATTTGGAGGTGCAGTCAGTTGGATGAGTAAGAAACAATCTGTAGTGGCACTATCAACTGCAGAGGCAGAATACATGGCAGCCACTCATGCAAGCAAGGAAGCAGTTTGTTTGCAGAGATTGTGTTCAAATATGGGGTTAGTACATGGAGCTATAAGGATAGACTGTGACAGCCAAAGTGCAATTTTCTTGGCAAAAAACCCCGCATATCATTCAAAAACAAAGCACATTGAAGTTCAGTATCACTTTGTGAGGGATATGATAGAAGACAAAAAGGTGTTGCTGGTAAAGGCAAACACATTTAAGAATACTGCAGATGCATTGACAAAATCTGTGAGCTCTAAGAAATTCTCTTGGTGTAGAGAAACAATGGGTGTTGGAGGGCTGGGTAAATGATTAAGCTCTCTTGTGGCCCCTTGTGGAAAGAAAACAACAAGTGGGAGACCCAGATCTATAGATCAGATCTTTTTCCTCCTTTTTTCCAAAAAAGAAAAAGAAAAATAACCATTTCCACAATATAAAGTACCATTGGGCTCATTATCTACCCAATTTTTAGAGATCCATTCTAAAAAAGAACAATAATTGGGTCAAATTTTGGTGAACTTACAAATCAACCCTCTTTCCTTAAGGGTACTAACATTATTCTTCGTAGAGGAAACAAACTCCAAATCAAGAAGAGGAATTGTATACACCCTTTTTACAAATCTACCACAAGGGTAGAGAGTCATGACCATCCATGGTATGGTTCAAAAGACCACCCATTGTAGAAATAATGAACTCGAAAAAATTGGTCGACAGAATAGGTCAACCAAGACAATAGTAAGCTAGGACAACAGAAAACCAAATTTGAAACCTTGAGTCAACAATATAAACTCATGATCTCCAACAAAGACTGAAGCACTCTACAGACATCCACTACAAACAACCAAGGGAACCACAATAGATGAAAACAAAACTTGATATATGCACCCAAATCCATCATGATCTAATGTAGCACTACAAGGATCTACAATGGGCGAGGAGGAGTGACAATGACTAGGATTAAACCCTAGTCACTCGCTCCCTCAACGACTTTGACTCAATTCCATCTTGGCATTCAATATTGTTTTAAAAAATTGCAACAAATCCATTAGAAGTCCATTTTTTCACATTTATTGTGATTACATTTCTTGTGCAATGTAAAGAAACCCCAAATCTATTTGTCAATTCTCAAATTTTTTCATTCCTTTAACAATCTATGGTAACACAAGGTGAATCCAAGGTTCTAGTTCCATTACTTTTTGAAAATTAGATAAAGTTATCAATATAATGAAGGACAAAAACTTCATGATTAAATTGTTTTTGGTTGATGAAGTATAACTTAATTGATCATAATAGTCATTGTATAAGTGATCAACATAATGTGGCATGAGCTACAATCTCAATATAATGTGGCATGAGTTATAATCTCAATATAATGTGGCATGAGTTACAATCTACAATGGTTATACAAAAATGTTAATTGATGATGATGATGATGATGATGATGAACGCCCACTAAGACCAATATGGTAAAAAATTCTTAAGAAGGTAAAAGATTAATTGAAATTATTGTGTTTCTAGATCAACATAGTTTTGTTGCCTTAATAGGTCAAGAAGGTTAGTAGTGTGAGTGATATTTTGAAAATTATAATGGATTTAAATATAAGTTGGACAATCTAAGAGAAAGTTATCTTCATCTTCAACCCTCTTAGTATCGAACATGTGATAAACTCCTTCTTCCATGGTGCTTTGGGAGTAGACCAACGCCCAATTTCACTACGAAGTTCATGAGAATTAGTTCTTAGCTTAGAGATGTTCATTTTCTCTAGTCAAGATAGATACATAATTATAGTTTTCAATATTGTGATTGATCACTTCCTAATAATATCTTAGTTTCCTTTTTCCCTCTAACTCTTTATCACTTCATGACTTCTCCTTAAATTTGGAAGTAATAATATTTTTAATATGTTGACGGTGTTGGACCCGCCAACATGTCAGGGGATCTCCCCGGTATGAAGTCCCAACTAGACCTCACACCATTTGGTGTAGGAGTCCCATCCGGTATGATGGCCTAGTTGACATTTTCTTAAAGGTTTGCCTTAGTTCTTGCTTGTAAACACATGAGAGTGGTTTGATTTGTCTTTAAACAGCGAGGTTCGCGTGCCTGGTGAGAGCTTAGTGTTACTTGTGTCAAAGTTTTTTCAATGCAAAGGGAGAGGGTGGAAGGGAGTCTCAAGTTGAAATGGAATATTCCCAACTCTGCTAAAGACACACAACACAATAGGACATGCATAGCTTCTGGCGGAGTAGTCCACACAGATGTGGAAGTCAGAAACACAAGGTGAACATATAACATGTACAAAACCCAATGGAGTAGTCCATACAAGTGTGACGGGCATTATAAAATGTTTACAAGAATGAATTTGTCGAGTTTCTAGAGGGATAGCCCACACGGGCGAGACAACGTTAACAAATGATACAACACATTTCAAATAGAATATGTACTAAAACAACCAAAATAGTTCAATTGTTTTAATACAGGTTAAAGCAACATGTATTACAAGTGTCCAAAGAATAATCTTACAAATGAATACAATACATGTGTGTAAACATGTTGTCATGTTAACATGTTTCTGAATTAAGCAAAAGTTCTAAGACACATCCGTACACCATTACATCACCAACCCGATAATGCGGTGTTGGAGCCACTACTTGCTCCTCAAAGAAAATATTACAGACTCTCAAAGGCTATGTGGAAGGAGCCAAGGTGAAAAGCCTTTTGCATGTACAAATGAGGGGTATTTATAGCCAAGGGTGAAACTGGCCCTTGTGATTGTTCGACTTCCCTCATGACTGTTTGATTTACGTGACTCTTCATGACATAGCTAGTATGTTCATGCTATTGGTGGTGTCCATGTCGAGATATAGTGTTGCTAAGTGATGGATGTGCTCTTGGTGTATCATAGCTTCACCTCTTCATTACAAGGTGTGCGGAGTCTTCGATGGTCTTGGTGTTCACTTGATGTTGCACGTGCATGTCTATCCTTTGCTTGTACTTGGCATGCTCCATGTGTCCATCCGTTCGCGAACAAGTCTCCTTGCATGCGCTCCTTGTTCATCTCGTTCTTCGTCATGCCATGTCTCATCCATGTACCTATATTTGCAATCACTTATGACGAGATGACATCAAATCCAAAAATATCCTGGTCTGAAATGATGCATTGTTTTTTATTTTCGGATGCAGGTGATCGGGAGAGAGGACAAGGCTCTGAAATTGTGTAGAGCACATTTCAAGTGGGGATGCGGGCTCCAAGCACTATCCATGCAAATTGCACAGAGGTCACTCAGAGGCTGAGATGGGAAATCTGGATCGGCAGTGACTGTCTGCGGGATCTAGCTCGGTTGGAGTGCAGATATACGTAATATTTTTAGGGAGACAGTGCAGGCAGCAGGGGGAGATTGGCAGTGAAAACTGCATAATTTCTCTGGCAAGGCTGACAACAGGCTACGGGAGGCTACTGGAAAAAACTGCGTAGAGCTGGGAGGCTGGCCTACAGGACATCCCTACACAGTTTCTAGGCTGAGTGGGATGCTAGGCAGTTGGGAGAATTCTCATAAAAATTTCACAGTTTTCAAGAGAAGCAGTAGGTCGGCTGACAAGGTGACTAGCTGAGAAAACTGCACAATTTTTAGGGTAGTCCAGTGACAGGCAACAAGTGTCTGTTTGGCATGTCTGTGCAATTTCTTCAGTCAACGGAAGTAGGCATGCTTGGCATCTCTTGTGCAATTCTTTGGAGGAGTGAGGGTCGGGGTCACTGCCCAGTCAAACTCTTTGGTTGAGCATCTGGAGGCCTTGTGGTTTTTCTTGTGGGCAACACATATTGAGACGACTTGCTGAGAAACCTCTATGTTGTTCTGGGTAAGAGTCGGTCAAGTTGACTCTAGGATTGCGTAGTGCAGACTGCCTGGGAGGCATCCTCAAGCTCTGCGCAATTATGGGCATTAGTACAAGTTCACTGAGCACTGAGACTGCGCAATGTAGATCATCAAAGGTCCGGTTGTTGGAGGGTGGTCTGGTCGATAAGGTTTCGACAAAAATGACTAAGTGTGTGAACGAGTGACTTCGTACATGCATGACCTTGTGAATACACACTTGACATGACTTGATGACAAGACACCTCGAACCATCAAGACAACACACACTCAGTGTGACTGACCGATGGTGCAAGTGACAAGCGCGACATTTGTGATAGATCGTTGAACAACCGTGACGACACGTGCGCGACAGTGCTTACAAACATTATTTGTGAGTGCGATAGATGTTTACATAGCAAGAACAACTCAAACATAACCTTCAACATCACTAGAATGAGGTCGCAAGCATGAAAGAGAAATCAACATGCCGAAGACGATAGTTTGTCAAAAAAGTGAAAAAGAAGCAAGACATGTAGAAGAAACTTATAAAATGACTTTTCATGTTTGCACACATGCATGTTACTGAGGACAGGATGATATGACAATGACAAGAAGTCCTGCAAACTCATCTAAGAGTTTTATTTCAAAAGGTGTTCTTTACTTACCATACTTACCTTCAAGATGATCATGCATTCGACAGAGTTTGCATGCGGTCCTAATCTTTTCCATTACTTGGTTCCTTGGTCCTTCTCCTCAACTCCTTGGAAGTGATTTTAGCATGTCACTTATTCTTGTAGCCATTGAGAGGTATATCTGCGCAATTTCAGTGGATAGTGACTACTGTCGGAATGAGGCCTTGGGAGGCTCGTCTATGCAGTTTCTACATGAAATATAGACACGACAGCTTGGACAACAATGCACAATTTTGAGGCACATGAAACTGCTGCTGGATGGGGGTCTTTAGAGGATACCTCTGTGCAATTTTTGAGTGCACTACAACTGGACTTCTCTATGCATTTTTGGAGAGTAATGTTGGTTGGGGTCACTGTTAGGTCCTTATACTACTAGTGTAAACCCTAATTGTTATTAGTGCAACCCCCTTATTGTATTATGGTGCCCATGTAATCCCCATGTTGTTATTATTGTACCCCATAGAAGCCCACTATTTTTATTGTTGTGGCCCTACAATATTATTGTTATGTAGGCTCTGATTATATTGGGACTGCTTAGACTCCTATATATATAAAGGAGGTATTGTCATTTGTATCATTGAAGAATTGTTAATTTGTGTAATGTAAAGGAGGTTTCCTCCTCGAAGAGGCTGATTTTGAAGTCATTTATCTATCTTTTCTATCTTTTTGTGAGCTCGTTCATAACATTTGGTATCAGAGCTTTGGATTCTAGGGTTTCATAACATTTGGTATCAAAGGTATAGGGTTTTTGCAAGCTCCATAATTCCATCTCATACAGGTCATCGTGGAATTTTCGCTATAATGTTTTCTCTACAAAGTTTAAGAAGTTAAAATAAACCTGTTAGGCCCCTATACTACTAGTGTAACCCCTTATTGTTATTAGTACAACCCACTTATTATATTGATGTACCCATGTAGTGCCCATATTGTTACTAATGTGCCCCATAGAAGCCCACTATTGTTATTATAGTGCCCTTACATTATTATTGTTATGTCGGCTCTGATTATGTTATGACCCCTTAGACTCCTATATATAGAAAGGAGGTCTTTTCATTTGTATCATCCAAGAATTGTTCATTTATGTAATGTAAAGGAGGTTGCCCCCTCGAAGAGGCTGAATTCTAAGGCGTGGATCTCTCTTTTCTATCTTTTTGTGAGCTAGTTTCATAACATTTTGGTATCAGAGCTTTGGATTCTAGGGTTTTGCTGCTCCAAACAGGTCATGGTGGAATTTTCGCTATAACTTTTTTTCTGTGACATTTCAGAAGTCTAAAAAAAAAACCCATTTGAGAAGAAATCGCTCTGAACCTTGGATCCGAATTTCAGAGCATTTCGCGTGATATTTTCGGAGATATGATCTGAGGAATTTGGTCTTTTGGTAGACTCCTGAAATACATTCAAAACAGGTGACCTGGGGAAAACAGTCATAACTTTCTCTCTGAGCATTGGATTGAAATTTCATAAAAAGGTATAGAAAGAGGACGGACTGTAGTTTCTTGTATATCTTTTTCAGAGCCAAAGGTCGAAAAATTGACACGTGGCACTTCATACAAGTTCGCTCTTCTGGAAAGGTCTATAATCAGGTCATCTTGGGAGATTGTGCATAACTCTTTTTTGGGGAATCCAATTTGGATCAGACTGGTGGCATTGGAAAGAGGACACAGAGGGCTACTACAGGTAGCAATTTCAAAACTTAAATATCCACAAGTACAGAGTTACAGTCGTTTCAAGTTCGAGGTCCTAAAATCAAGAAAAATCAAGATGAGGAAGTTTGATGGCAAGGATCCAGTAAATTGGATACTTCAGATGGAGCAATATTTTGATCTACATGGTGTACCACTGTTACAAAAGGTATGTATTGCATCTTCATATTTAGAACCGGATCAATTTTTATGGTATAAAGGGCTTTGTTCTCGTAAAAAGCTTGTTACGTGGTCAATTCTCACAGAGGAAATGATAGCACATTATGAGAATACAAAGAGCAACACCTTTAGAGCAACACCACAACAATTGGACAGAGTAAAAGGGCTTTGCGACATATTTGAAAGTAAAATTATGGCAACAAGGAAGTCTACCCCTCACAACTATAAAGATGGACGTGTTGTTCCTCCTAGCCTTCCACAACCTACAAGGGTTACACCACAACAATTGGAAGAAAAAAGAGAAAAAGGGCTTTGTTACAATTGTGATAGTAAATGCACTAAAGGTCATAAGTGTGCTGAGAAGAAAATATTTTACATAGAGTATGAAGAGGAGGAAGAAAAGGATCAAGAAACATCAAAAGAAGAGGATATATGCCAGGACCTGACCCCAGAGAAAGAAGAAATGCATTAGAACATATCTTGTAAACTATTGGAAAGAATGACCACTCCTCAAACTCTCAAGATAGAAGGAAATATCAAGAAGAAAAAGGTGCAAGAAGTGAAAGATCACATCAAGAAAGAAAAAATGAATCCAACCATATCTTGTAATTCACTGGTCGGAATTACCACTCCTCAAACTAGCAAGACAGAAGGACATATCAAGAAGAAAAATGTTCAAGAAGTAAAATATCACATCGAGCATCAAGAAATGAATCCGACCATATCTTGTAAAGGATTGGAAGAAATTATCACTCCTCAAACTCTAAAGATAGAAGGACATATCAAGAAGAAAAAGGTTCAAGCAGTGAAAGATCACATCGAGCATCAACAACAAGTTCTTCAACTTTTAAAGGATAGCGCCACTTCGGTGCAAAATCAAATGAAACAATAGGTAGATCAACATCATAGTGAAAAATGTTTTGATGTCGGCAATTGGGTATTTTTACTGCTACATCTAAAGCAAGCTATTTATGAGAAGGAAATGCTGGCAATACTACATGCACTTAAAAAATGGCAACCTTACCGAATGGGAAGACTCTCCAAGGATGAGGATGTGGAAGCATTGTTTTGTGCTATTTCTATTATCCAACCAGATTGGATAAATGAAGCAAGGGATGAATGGAAGGACAAAGAAGTATGGCCACTTATTCAAAAGTTTCAAAAGATCCCAATTCAAATAATATTGCCAGATATTGAAAAGGAAGGAAAAATCATATGGGAACCTGGAGCAGTCACAGAAACAAGAACCTGACAGCTACGAAATCGATCAATTTCAGAGTATCTCATCAAGTGGAAGAACTTACCCGCTGAAGATTCCACATGGGAGGACAAGAATTTTATACAGAAGCATCAAGAACTACTCAAGCATTGAGGACAACGCTTTTTGAAGGAGAGGGGCATGTTAGGCCCCTATACTACTAGTGTAACCCCTTATTGTTATTAGTACAACCCACTTATTATATTGATGTACCCATGTAGTGCCCATATTGTTACTAATGTGCCCCATAGAAGCCCACTATTGTTATTATTGTGCCCTTACATTATTATTGTTATGTCGGCTTTGATTATGTTATGACCCCTTAGACTCCTATATATAGAAAGGAGGTCTTTTCATTTGTATCATCCAAGAATTGTTCATTTATGTAATGTAAAGGAGGTTGCCCCCTCGAAGAGGCTGAATTCTAAGGCGTGGATCTCTCTTTTCTATCTTTTTGTGAGCTGGTTTCATAACAAAACCCATTTGATCTGAAATCTTGGTGAAGCTCGAGCTCGAATTTTAGATCTTGTTTCTCTATATTTTCGGAGATATGGTCCAAGGAATTGAGGGTTTTTGCAGACTCCTGAATTACATTCCAAATAGGTGACCTTGGGAAAATCATCATAAATTTCTCTCTGGGCATCAGATTGAAATTTCGTAAGAATTTACTGAAAGAGGACAGAATCTACTTTGTTGTGTATTGTTTTCATGTCTGAAGGTCGAAACAGCGATACGTGGCACTTCGTACAAGTTAGCTCTATTGAAAAATCATATAATCAGGTCAACTTCAGAGATTGGGCATAACTCTTTCTTGGAGTATCCAATTTCGATTAGATTGGTGGCATTGGAAAGAGGACATAGAGGGCTACTTCAAGTTGCAATTTCAGACTTTTTAGATCCGAAATTGCAAAGATACAACAGATTCAAGATTGAGTTGCTAAAAGAAAGAAAAATAATGACTCGAATCAAGAAAATAGAAACACCTAGTAAGAAAAATTGGATGGATGATTTAAAGAATGCGATCGAAGCTAAGATAAATACTTTTATATGTGGTATGGAAGCAAATTTTAAGAAAGGCATGGAAGATTTGAAGAAAGACATTGAAGGCTTGAAGGAAGGTGGGACAAAGCTACTATAAGAAAGGCCTCCTAATGATGAAAAGGCATCCATTTGACCCATAATTCTTAACAAACTTGTGATAATACCCTGTCAACTCGAGAAATCCTCGCAAATTCTTTATGGATGTGGGGATTTTCCATTCGTTAATGGCTTTAATTTTTCCAGGGTCTACCTTAACGCCTTCATGAAATACAATATGACCCAAATATTCCACCTCTTGCACTCCAAAGAAACATTTGGAGCTTTTTCATATAATTGTTTCCCCTCCAATAGTTTGAGCACCCTATCAACATGTTGAACATGATCCTTCCAAGACTTGTTATAGATTAGTATATCATCAAAAAATACTAACACAAATTTTCTAAGGAAGGGTTTGAAAATGGAATTCATGAAACATTTAAATGTAGAAGGTGCATGTTAGGTCCTTCTACTACTAGTGTAAACCCTTATTGTTATTAGTGCAGCTCCCCTATTGAATTATTGTGCCCATATAGTCCCCATGTTGTTATTATTGTAACCCATAGAAGACCATTATTGTTATTGTTGTGTCCCTAAAATATTATTGTTATGTAGGATTTGATTGTATTGCGACTGCTTCGACTCCTATATATATAAAGGAGGTCTTGTCATTTGTATCATCGAATAATTGTTCATCTGTGTAATGTAAAGGAGGTTTCCCCCTCGAAGAGGCTGATTTTGAAGTCGTTTATCTATCTTTTCTATATTTTTGTGAGCTGGTTCATAATGGTCTTTGTGAGCTGTGGGGTTTCAACAGGAAAGGGAGGTTGGTGTCTCTATGCACTACAAGTTTTCAGCAGGTAAGGAGGAAGCTTGATGGTTGTAGAAGCAAATAACATAGTTCAGGGAAGCTAGATGAGGCTGGGTTGCTCTAGAAAATGGCTATGTGTGAGATAAGTGAAACATATGTAAATAGTGATAGGACTTGACTGTGATCTCACACGGACACTTAGTGTCAAAATTTAGACCATTCAGAAAGCATAAGACATACTTTTCTTGATGCAACAACCTTCGTGAAAAAGTGCGTGAAGTGAGTGTGAAACATTTCTATGTGATGACAACCAGTCATGCGCACCTTGCTTTCCCTTGAAGCAAAATAACATTCCCTTTCCATGAAAACAACAACCCTTATGCCCGGAAATGACACATGTTGCATAAATATGAGAACATGGACAACTCTTAGGATCAAGGAGGGGAGCTTGAAATCATCATCTTACCAATAAGTGACCAAGGATAATCAATCGCAAGATCCAAGGACCTTGTTTCGTGAAAAGTGAGTCTGACCCTTTCTCGATTCTTTGATAATCGTGGTTTCCACACTAGTCTGATTGAAAGGTGTAGCATCTGCCATGCTCTTGATCAGCCAGAACACATTCCAAATCAAGTCAACTTAGTTACTTCGATTGGGGATAAGGGGTATATTGATGCATAAGTAATATAACTGTCAAAGTTTAAGTTTAATCTCTGGTGTAGCTCCGTTGCTAGCAGGCCTAGACAATACCCTAGTGGAGTCACGCAGGAACACAAGCATCTCTCTATTGCCAGTGAGCTTGGTCAGTACCTCGGAGGAGTTACTTGCATCACCTCTCTGTGCAGGAAGCCTTTCTCTTCTTTCACCTTATTCATTTTTCATTATTATTATTATTATCATTATTATTATTTTAAGTTGTTCATAGGCACTTATTTATTTTAGAGGCGGAAGAGGGATCCCGACTTATTGAGAGCAGAAGAGGTTGTAAATTCAGAGAAGTATGTTATGTATACATTTAACATACTTGTTAAGTTTTTAACCCTCACCTTACTCTACTTGACTGAGTAGAAAAGGATTAACCCAAAAGAACCGATTAGAGTAGGTGGTACTAGTTAACAGTGCAAGTGTTGTGTTTTCATCAAGACTCACTCTAAAAAAAAAATGTATTTTCCATTAAGGCATCATCGACTGAAGACAACAAGATCTTCACAAAGGGAGAGGAAAATAGATAAACAAGTGTTGATAGTTATACAATTCCTCTAAGATTTTCCCAGCTTGTCTCGAGAGCTAAAAACAGTTTCATGAGAGACTAACCTACAGGGATAAGAAAGCGAAGAAAGCAAAAAGCAAAAGAAAACAAGTAAGCAAAGCAAGAAAGGAAGGAAACAAAACCTATTAAGAAAGCAAACAAACATGCAAACCAGAAAGGAAAGCAAAGCAAGAAGAAAATACTACTCCTACTCCTATGTTAAACAATGCATGGGCCTACTCATGTGAAGTAATATTTCCAATGCAACCACTGCCGCATTGGCTGGCCCATGTTGGTGAAGGCATGGTTAACAAGAAATATATGCATGTAAACTAGTGAACAAGAAAGATAGATCGGCAAAGACCAACACGCTCTGAGTTCTAAAACATCCATAGAATAGAAAAGAGAGAATGCACAAAACAAACATTCTGTAGACATACCATGGTGTTGCGACGCACTATGTGCAGACGGTAAACATACACACTCTTTGGACTGTGGCATATGAACAAACATGAGAAAGACCAAAAACTTATGCTTTGTAAGATCGCCCATTGTGTAAGATTCCTCCAAAGCTTGATCGATGGGATCATGTGATTCGAGTGGAGGGAGTGAAATCTAGGTGTTTGGTTGATCTTCAATGCGAAGAAGAGAGTGATGAGGAGCCTTGGGTGTTTCAAAAAATTTCTGATCGGAAGTGGAACTAACCTCAAGAGAGCGAGGGCCTGACATAACCATTAGCTGAGGCTAAAATGCCTCGACAGCCTGCGGGGTTTCCACTCCGTCAATAGGTAGATCATTGGAGACCAATGGCCTAGACAGATTAACGAGTGAATCAACATCATGATCAAATAATGAAGTATAGAGATCATGACAACCACGATCATAAAATTCAGGATGTTCGTCGGCATCCTCATGATTTGATGAATCATGTAGAGGGATAGATGAGAAGAAAGGATGTTCACCCTCTGTTTTTTCAGAAATGATAGATGACAGATGGGAGGGGTTTTCAGAGGAAGATGTGTCCTCTCCACAATGTAATGATAAACTAACATTCGATGTGTCCTATGAATGATCAGAATTAGAAACCTTTGGAAATAATTTTTCACACGGGAAATCAACAGTGGCAGAATCACAAAGGATGTCAGGATAGAGCATATGAAGCTCAGATGGAAGCGAGTCATCCTTCACCACGGGTTCTTATTTAGATTCTCACACACACTCATCATGAATGATAACGCAGGTTGGTTGCACAACACCAACTTCGTTAACAACTTGATCCTCATTCACAAAAAATGTGGAGTCCGGAACGGAAGAACACAAGATAGTACAGTTTGGAGGATCAGAAAAATGTGGGGATAGAGGTTGAGGTAAAAACTCCACATGACAACCAACAATCTTGTAGCCCAAATCTACACAGATATTAAGAGTAGGTGGGGTAGGAGGATGTGACAATTCAATAGATGTGTGTGCATGTTCTCCCATATCACTCTGTGGCAGTGGAGTTTTTTGATGAGGGGAAGGCAGACAGTCACTTGTGACAGCAACTGTGTCCGCTTGTGATTGCGCAACTCCATCACCGAAGTATGCTGGGAGGGGTTCGAATGATTCTAAAAGTTGCGGGTTTTCAAATATGTAAAGAAGATACTCAAATATTCCATCAAGGAATTCCCAATAAATTTCATATTTAGGAAATCGATATGCAAGATTACGAAAGCGCATGTAAAATTGTTCAACAGATTCATCAGGTGCTTTCCGTAATTTTAGAATTTCTTTATTGAGTGCTTTACGGTCAAAATGATTGAAAGCATGGTCTATCTTTGCGATCAGATGATGGAAATAGTGAATATATTTTTCAGGCAATTTGGAATACCAATGCAGTGGATGCCCTCGAAGCATGTATGCGAACAATTCTCATGTCATGTAATCTTCAAAGATTCCATGCCTTTCACAGGAGCTTGCAATTCCAATCGCGTGTCTAATAAAGGCTACTTGGCCTCCACCATTGTATGTTTTATGTGACAAGTTATTCCAGAGCTCTTCTGAGATTCCAAAGTTGTTTCCATAAGACATACACTCCGGAAGAGAAATTTTGTGTTTAGTCATGATAATTATGCCGAGATTCAAAATGGATTGTGAAGACTCAACTTGTCATATGGCCCTCCTAGTGCCAGAAATGTTAACGGTGTTGGACCTGCCAACATGTCAGTGGATCTCCCTGATATGATGTCCCAACTAGACCTCACATCGTTTGGTGTAGGAGTCCCATTCAGTATGATGGCCTGGTTTCCATTATCTTAAATGTTTTCCTTAGCTCTTTCTTGTCAGCACATGAGAGTGGTCGGATTTGTATTTGAACAACGATGTTCGCATGCCTGGTGAGTTCTTAGTGTTACTTGTGTCAAAGTTCTTTCACTGTAGAGGGAGAGGGTGGAAGTGAGTCTCAGGTTGAAAGGGAATAGTCCCAACTCTACTAGAGACACACAACACAACATGATATGCACAGCTTCTAGCGGAGTAGTCCACATGGATGTGGAGGTCCCAAACACAAGGTCAATAGATAGCATGTACAACACCCATCAGAATAGTCCACATGAGTGCGATGGGAATTATAACAAGTTTACAAGAATGAATTTGTCGAGTGTCCGATGGGATAGCCCACACAGGTGAGACATCGTTAACCACTGATACAACACATTTCCAATAGCATATGTACTAAAACAACCGAAATAGTTCAACGATTTTAATAAAAGTTAAAGAAACATGCATTACAAGCATCCAAAAAATAGTCTTACAAATGAATGCAATACATGTGTGAAAATGTGTTAGCCTATTAACAGGCTTATGAACTAAGCGGAAGTTCCAAGACACATCCGTACACCATTACATCACTAACCCTGATAGCGAGGCGTTGGAGCCACGACTTGCCCTTGAAAGAAAAGATTACAGATTTGCAAGGCTATGTGGAAGGAGCCAAGGTGAAAATCCTTTTTCATGTACAAATGAGGGGTATTTATAGCCAAGGGTGAAATTGGCCCTTGTGACTATTCGACTTCCCTCATGACTGTTTGACTTACATGACTCTTCAACTTTAGATAAATCTTAAGATTTGCATGTGGGTCTCTTGGACTTCCACATGACATTACATTAATTACAACAATATGGCCCATAGTAGTGATGTGGCCGAGATGACTCATGACATGACATAGCTGGTATGTTCATGCTACTGGTGGTGTCCATGTCAAGTTGCAATGCTGCTAAGTGATGGATGTGCTCTTGGTGTATCATAGCTTCACCTCTGCATGGAAAGGTGTGCAAAGTCTTCGATGAACTTGGTGTCCACCTAATGTTGCATGTGCATGTCTCTCCTTCACTTGTACTTGGCATGCTCCATGTGTTCATCTGTTCGTGAAAAACTCTCCTTGCATGTTCTCCTTGTTCATCGCGTTCGTCATTGCACCATGTCTCATCCATGTACCTGTATCTGCAATCACTCATAATGAGACAACATCAAATCCAGAAATCTTCTAGTCTACCATGAAACATTGTTTTTCATTTTCAGATGCAGGTGGCCGAGAGAGAGGAAAATAATTTGAAATTGCACAGAGCACATTTCAAGTCAGGCTACGAGCTCGGAGCACTGTCCATGAAAGTTACACAGAGGTCACTCGGAGGTTGAGATGGGAAATATAGATCAGGAGTGACTTTCTGCAGGATCTAGCTTGGTTGGAGGGCGGATCTGCACAATTTTTTACGGAGACAGTGCAGGCAGCAAGGGGAGACTGGCAGTGGGCTACGGGAGGCTATTGGAAAAAAATGCGTAGAGTTGGGAGGCTAGCGTGCAGGAAATCCCTGTGCAGTTTCTGGGCTGAGTGAGATGTTGTGTAGTTGGGAGACTACTCATGAAAACTATACAGTTTTCAAGAGGAGTAGCAGGTCGGCTGATAGGGTGACTGGTTGAGAAAACTACACAATTTTTTAAGGAAGTGCAATGACATGAAACAGGTGTTTGTCTGACATGTCTGCGCAATTTATTTAGTCAGTGGAAGAGGGCATGCTTGGAAGCTTCTACGCAATTTTTTGGAGGAGTGAGGTCCAGGGTCACTGCCTGTTCAAACTTTCTGGTTAACAAGCTGGAGGCTTGGTGGTTTTTCTTGCGGGCAACGCAGATTGAGATGGCTTACTGAGAAGCTTCTGTGTTGTTCTAGGTAATAATCGATTAGGTCGACTCCAGGATTGCGCGATGCAGATTGCTTGGGAGGCAGCCTCAACCTCGGTGCAATTCTAGACAATAGTACATGTTCACTAAGGGATGAGACTGCGCAATGTAGCTCAGCAAAGGTCCGGTTGTTGGAGGGTGGTCTAGTCGACAGAGTTTCGAAAAAAATGACTAAGTGCGTGAATGAGTGACTTCGTACATACATGACCTTGTGAACACACACTCGACATTTCTGATAGATCATTGAACGAACATGTTGATACTTGCGCGGAAATGCTTACAACTTCGTGTGTGAGTGTGATATATGTCTACATAGAGAGCATAACTCAAACACAACCTTCAACATCACTAGAACGAGGTCGCAAGCATGACATCGAAATAAACATGCCAAAGATGACAGTTGGTCAAACAAGTGAAAAGGAAGCAAGACATGTAGAAGAAACACATAAAATGACTTTTCATGTTTGCGCACATGCATGTTACTGAGGAAAAGATGATATGACAATGACAAGCAGTCCTGCAAACTCAACTGATAGGTGTATGTAGTGGCCAATCTAGGGTGCTAGATTAGACTAGATTTAATATCAACCCAGGGTAGGTAAACTTAGAGGCACGTGTTTACAATCTATAGACCTAAAAAGGATCTCATCTACCTAGATAAGTGTCTACTGTGTCCGGTTACAACACTCTTTTACAAGAGGTTGGAATATGTTCCCTTTCACACTTTAAACACTCAGATCATCTAATTAACTGTTCTAAAAAGACAACGTATTACTAGCCTGAGTTTTCAATCCTCTTACAAGGATATCATCCACAAAAACTCTTTCCAGCTAACACACTAAGCATTCATGAAAACCAAAAACTCTTTTAAGCATACTAAAACTCAAATGCATGGAAACAAAGTCCACAGAGATACTTCGAAATTTAGTGCTCAATTAAATCTCTTACAAGATCTTGTTCAATAATTTAGCAGTTGAAGTTTCAAGCTATCACCATGAATAATACTTGAAAGAACTTCTAATCAAATCAATAAACTCACAGGCAAGAAAATAATATTAAACGCTATTCACCACTATTCATATTCGAAAACGCTATGGAAATGAAAATAAAAGTATACCAATCTCCACGTAGGGCCCGTCCACGCTTCAACGACACACTTAGGAAACTTCAAGTGATGAAAATGTTAACGCATAAACACTGTAATGGTAAAACTGATTCTTGTAATTAAGTTCTGGAAATCAAATCACATGCAAGAGCAATGTTCTGGAAACAATACACAAGAACAACAACCATTCTGGACAATACAATACGCAGTCTTTTATCTGCTTGTCTCCTATCCTATATTCACTATCTTTCCCTCTATAATCGAATGTATATACAATATGCAGATGTTTCTGCTTTTACAAAACGAGTGATTTTTGTCTTTTCTAATCTTAGCTAATTTCCAAAGAAAAATGAAATCAGTTTAGGCAACTCTGTATTTTTGCTGCTTTTGTGACCAAAAAGGCTAGGTTTGACCAGCATTGACCATGTATCTAGGAGCTTTAGATTCGCTGTTGAATAGATCTTTCACCATGTATGTACATTCGAGATCATGTTCCTATCCTTTGTTTTGATTTTCCTTCCATGCCACGTGTCACATCATAAACCATTTACAGGAAGTCATGACATCCTGTAATTTTGCTAAAAAATTCTAATTTTTAACATAAAAATTCACAAATTAAATTTAATGTAAAATAACAACTATAATGCTTTGATTAATCAATTTCAATGGACTATGAGGGGTTTATGGGAGAAAAAGATAGACAAATGATGGATTTCTAGAAGAAAAGGATGGCAATGAAATGGTACCAACATCTCCCCCAAGCTCAATGATTTAGCATGTCCTCATGCTAATCCTAATGTGCTCCCTTTATACTATGTTCTTGCTTGTGCCTCTGCCACTTGTAGCAATGCATCTATATTCTTCTGAGCTTGGGCATTCTTCTGGACGTGGAGCTCATGTTTCATATTCTTGTATTTTTCTTTGAGAGCTTTCTTTTGAGTATACCACTTGGTTGCCCAATTGCAAATGTCGGTTTGTTCAGTTTTAAGTTCTTTGATTTGCTCCTTCAGCTTCTCATTTTTCTGTTGAGTCTTCTTGCTCTGAGCTCTCAACATTTCATTCTCCTTCTTAATGACCTTCTCTAGCATGCTTGCCTTCATCAATTCCTCTTTTAGCTTTTCAATTTGTTTTTCTAACCTCCTTTGTTTCTTGTTTGCAGGTGCTGGCTCTTTCCCTTGTCCATTGTTACTCTCGACTTCCATTTCTGCTTCCGGTCCTGGCTGTCAATGAGCACCGCTCTCAATTTCCATTGGTGCATCTACATTTGACTCTGGTTGATCATCTTGTGTTTGGGTCTTTTGTATTCTCCTTGATCTTCTTGTATATGTAGTGAATATTTTGTCTTGCTCAATTTTCTGGGTAGCTTCTTGCCTCATCCTTCTTGTCCTTACACTACTGCTGTGTGGAGGAACATTGCTTGACTTGCGTACATGTATTTACTCATCAATATCAAGCATAAACTTTGAGTGCTGTTGTTGTTCCTGTTCATCTTCTCCATCTTTGATTTGATTAGCAACCGAAAATTCTTTCCATGTTTTTCCCCTCCTCTGCACTTCAAATTCAATTAGAATTTTAATCAACCCAGAATGATACAAACTTTTATCTTCATTACCCTTTTGTTTTTGAATAGTTTTTGACATCTTAATCAAACTCTGTAAGAGGAAATAGGGTAGACTAATGGTGCATTGCCCTTTTAAGTGCAACAGGAGTTTGATGTGATATAGATATACTATGTTGTAACGACCTTCACACGTAACAAATTTCTGAATAATGTACACCATTTCATCCCATGGGTGCATTAGCCAGCTTCTAGGGACACCCTTTTTCCAGTTGACAGAGGAAACCCTCGACTTGGACATAAACTGAGTCCATGATTTTTCCTTAAATTGTTTTGTTTTAAAATATTTTTCCCCTTCTGGACTGATTCCCAAAGTTTGTGCTATGGTATCCTCTGAAATCCTAAAAGAGAAGTTGCCTATCAATGCTTTCTCTCGATTAAATGTGAATTCAAACTGCTTAGTCACTTCTTCATTGTTCCCATTAAATTTCTCTAGGAATGATAACCATTGCTTTTCCCTTAAAATCGTAATATAGTCATCATGATATTGGGAACTATCAAATGTCTCAGGCTCTGCTCTATTGGTCGTTTTGAAAAAGAAACTCCTGTTCTAACCCTTTTTGTTTATGCTCTACAATTCAACAAGGGTCTCTCGATTTGTTACCTCTGTTCTGCCCTCCACTTAACCGACCTGGTAGTGCCCTCAGTTCTCGGGGTCTCCTTCTTCAATTGCTTGGGCAGCGACTGGATTCACGTCCTCGGATTATGGGCGGAGGTAGAAACTCGTGGTGAGCCTATTTACTATGCTTTCCCTTTGTAGCGCCTGCTGTCTCGGCCTTCTTTGAAATCACAGAGTTTGAATCACTAATATGGTAACGCTCGGTCTTTTTGAAAACTCAGAGTTTAAACACTCAGATGGTAATGCACTTTTATGAGCTGATGTTTTATGAAATGAAACTTAACAACCGACGTTACCCAAATTACTGTAATGATAATGCAGAGCGCATTCACATCATAAAGACAGAGGAGCTGTACTGGTTTCAATAGGTACCATCATGAGAACGCCATATACATGTAAGGAGTTCTGGAGTGATGATAATGGATAGATGTTGCATGAGTCGACTTGGGTCAAACAATCGTTTTATAACTTGGCCAATTCAAAAATGAATGAAATCATTGAACACTTTTCTTTCCAATGATTCACCACTTGTCCATTACTTGTTGGTGCTTGGCCGATTGGAAAGATGATGGATCGATGACAAGGTTTGATGGCCGATTCAAAAATGAGGAGTTAATGGCAAGGTTTGAAGGGTGGTGTAGGAAAAAGATTTAAGAATCGTAGGAGGAATATGGTAATAGGCTAAAGTGTGTTGGGAAATGATAGCAGAGTTGAGTAGTTGGGAATGTTATAAGGGTGATGGGTATAGGGGTGTGTGAAATTGATAACAAGTAATCATAATCATCATATTTAACACTAAAATAATTCAAGAATTTTAAATGTTAAAAATAAAAATTACAACAATACATTACACTTGTTGGTTGACCAAAAGTTGAGTCGGCATGCACAGGTAGGACTGATCTTCATTACAGGTAGGACTGCTCTTCAGTGTCCATAACAGGTCCCTTTTTGAGATGAGATTGGATATAACAGGTCCCACTGATTAGAACAAAAAAAAAACAAAAACAACTCCTTTATTGAAATACTGAAGTGCTGAAACAAATTCTTTGAAGATTTACAAATGAGGAGATGAGATAAGGAAAACAAAATGTTGATGCTTCTCCCCCACTAAAGCGGTGACTTGTCCTCAAGTCATTATTGAAGCGATGAGCCAAACAGTAAACAAACAGAACAAGGAATTTTTACCAGCCAAAGGATTGGTTTTCAAGTAAGAATTCTAGGTTAGAGTGTGCCAGAGTCTGGTTTTCACATCTAAACCGTTATTATTTTTTTGAATTTTTCTTTTATTTTGTATTTTTATATATATATATATATTAAAGCAAAAATGAGATTGAATGAACTAAGGTAGAGATATCACAGCTGAAGGCTGCAATATCTCAACCTCCCTTTGCTGAGATATAGTGTGAATAAAATCCTCCTTGCTGATGGGCTTATGATACAGTTTCAACCGATGGCCATTGACAAGAAAGGTGTTGCCTTCTCCATCAATGGTAGTAAGCTTAATTGATCCATTTTCATATACTTGAACTATTTCATATGGGCCCATCCAATGTGTGGTACATTTGGCTTTATGGTCTCTGAATTTAGAATAAAACAGTAAAGCCCAGTCTCCTTCTTTGAACTGTTTCTTTTTTATGTGTGCATCATGCCACTGCTTCCTTTGTTGCTACATTAGGAGTGTTGTCTCCTCTGCTTGCTCCATCATTTCATCTAGCTGGTTCAATTGCTAAATCCTCTCTTGTTGGGCTTCATTGAGATCAATTCCTAAATCTGCAGCCATCTTATAAGTGTGTATTTGAAATTCAATAGGAAGCATTACCTCTTTGCCATACACCAACTGATATGGTGTAAATCCTGTAGTGTTCTTCCACGTAACTCTGTAAGCCCAGAGTGCATCTTGGAGCTTCTCTTCCCAATTCTTTCTGTTCATTGCTACTGTCTTAGTGATATTTCCTCCCAATGTTTTATTGGTAGATTCCACCTGGCCATTGGCCTGTGGATGGTAAGGTGTACTTTTCCTATGATTGATTTTATATTTTTCTGTGATGTCTTTGACAATCTTTGAAGTAAACTGAGTACCTTGATCCGTCACTATCTCCCTTGGTACTCCATACCTTACAAAATTTCTTCAAAAAGGAAGTTTACCACTATTTTTTCAGTTGCCCAGACTAGTGCTTTGGCTTCAGCCCATTTTGTTACATAATCAGTACATACTAGGATGTACCTTTTACCTTTTGAAGTGGGATTGATGGGTCCTATAAAATCTAGAGCCCATTTTTCAAATGCATCTAAATGTACTTGAGGCTAAAGTGGCATTTCATCTGTAGTTGTTGGTCTGCCCATTCTTTGACAGCTATCACAACTCTTCACATACTTCTTGGAATCCTTAAAAATAGATGGCTAGTAGTATCCAAGACTAAGAATCTTGAATGTTGTTCTTTTAGCTGCAAAATGCCCACCACATGGTTCATCATGGCAAGATTTTAAAATATCAATTATTTCATCATTTCTTACACATCGTCTAATAATCATATCATAACCAGTGTAAAATAAATCTCCATTAACCCATGAGTATCTAGCACTTTGTTTGATCAGCCTATTCTTTTCCTTTGGAGTAAAATATGGAGGTGTTCTTCCTGTGGAAAAATAGTTGGCCAAGTCAGCATACCAAGGATTCACTATTGAAATGGTAAATAAATTTTCATCTGGAAAAGAATCTTCAACTGGAACAACCTCACCTGGATTTTGCAGTCTAGAAAGAAAATCTGCCACTTGATTCTCCTTACATGGTCTATCTAACACTGTGATATTAAATTCCTGTAATAATAACAGCCATCTGGTAACTCTGCCATTAGTTATTGGTTTATTCATTAAATACTTAATGGCAGAATGGTCAGTATGTACAAAAACCTCATAACCAGTGATATAATGTCGGAATTTATTCACAGCATGTATGATGGCAAGCATTTCTTTTTCAGTGACTGTGTAGTTTAATTCTCCAGGTGTTTGATTTTTGCTAATGAAATAGATGGCATAATTGAAAGACTCTTTTTTTTGGCCTAATGAGGCACCTACCGCAATATCAGATGCATCTGTAAAGATGTGAAATGATAGGGTCCAGTTATGTCCTTTTAAGACTGGTGTGGTTGACAACTTTTCTTTGAGTGTTTCAAAAGCTTGCTAACAATTCTCATTCCAGTTGAAAGGTGTATCTTTTGCTAGAAGCTTAAACAGAGGTGAAGCTATTTTACTAAAATGTTCAATAAACCTTCTGTAATATCTTGCATACCCAAGGAAACTTCTTACCTCTTTTTGAGTCTTCGGAATTGGCAAATTGACAATGATCTGGATTTTTGATGGATCAACTTTAATACCTTGAGAAGAAATATAGTGTCCTAATACTATCCCTTCATTTAACATCATAAAACCCTTTCATTACTCAGGGACTGATTAGCGTCAATACATATTTTCAAAACATTTTCAAGATTCTCTAATGCATGCTCAAATGAATTACCATGCACCGAAAAATCGTCCATATAAACTTCAACACATTCATGAACTAAATCAGCAAAAATAGATAAGACAACTCTCTGAAATGTAGCTGGAGCATTGCAAAGTCCAAATGGTAAAACATTATAGGCATAAGTGCCCCAGGGACAAGTAAAAGTGGTTTTGTCCTGGTCTTCTAAGGCTATCCTGATCTGGTTATAGCCACTGAAACCATCAAGAAAAGAGAATGATGATTTCCCAGCTAATGTGTCTAGCACTTGGTCAATAAATGGTAGTGGGAAATAATCTTTGAGTGTTTCTTTGTTCAATTGTCGGTAATCAACACAAATCCGCCACTTGCCATTTTTCTTGGGCACTACTACCAATGGGGATACCGATTGACTGTCAGAGATAGGATAAATAAAGTTGACTTTCAATAGTTTTTGTAATTCATCTCTAACAATATCCTGAAGCATGGGATTCATTCGTCTCTGCGGTTGCCTGATATTACTATCCGTGTAAATATGGTGAGTGCATGTTTCAGGGTGAATTCCGTGCATATCGATGTAGTCCCAAGCAAATGCATTTTGATATTTTATCAATAATTGGATCAATTTTTCCTCCTGAGATGAGTCTAGGTGAATGCTAATATTCAAAGTTTTTCCTCGACTAATCTCTATGGTCTTGCTCTGTGTGTTTGTGATAGATTGAATGGGAAAAATGTTCTGAAATTTTGTTTGCAAAGATTGAATGGTGCATGTTTCCTGAAAATTCTGTGCCAAAAGTTCATCTGCAACATGGTATTGGTCATTTCTTAATTCTTCGGAAATATCTGGTTGAGAAAGGAACGATTCTACCAAATCATCATTATTATGTTCTTGAAAATCATAGATTTGATTGATGCTGAAAACAGATTGAACTTCTTCCTTGTCATTGTATTTATCGTCAAGCCATAAATTTTGTGCTACTGTGGTGATTGTGCTGATGGATAAAGAGTGAGTTGTTTTCTTTCAGTTCCTCGTGAAATAATCATATTACCTTATCTACATCCTATGAATGCATCAACAGTTGCTAACCAAGGTCTACCAAGGATGATGGGGTGTTCTCCTAAATTAGATTTTGGCTGAAGAACTAAAAAGTCCACTGGATACTCCCAAGAGTCTAGTGAAACAATTATGTCCTCCAAAATCCCTTCAGGTATCACTTTAGACCTGTCAGATAGTTCTAGAACAATTTTTGTGTGCTGCAAGTTTGTGAGCTGCAATGTTTTCATTGTTGCAAGAGTCATCACATTTATTGCAGCCCCAAGGTCAATTAAGGTGTTTGGAATATGTATGTTGTTAATGATTGTAGTGACTCTGGGAATACCAGGATCAACATACTTTTCCATTGAAATGGTGTTTGTCATAAGGCCAACTAAATGTCCAATAACATGAATAGTTTGTGGATCAATTCTTTTCCTAGTAGGTTTCTTGAGGCATAGTTCTTTGATTGCTTTAGTATATATGGGAATGTCTTTTATGGCTTGCAATAGTGGAATTTTTATATAGACATTCTTTAGCTCATCTAAAACGTCAAACTGTGGTATAGACATGGGAGTTTTTGCTTGGACCAATCTGTCTGGAAAAGGTGGTGGATGCAACGGTTGCATTTGTTTATTTTTGATGTCATCATTTTGTTTCCTTTGGGTTGGAGTTTCCTTTCCATTTTCTTCGTTTTCTTCTTGTTTTTCAGCTAGTGGAGGTTCTTTTTGAAGTACCTTACCAGACCTCAGATTGATATTTTGTAAAGGTAATGTGGGATATGATGGTCCCTCATCTACATTATAGGCTGGTCTCTCTGCTCTGTTATTTGGATTTTGTACAGGCTGAGCAGGAATCTGAGTCGGTCTAGGAGGTTGTTGGTTAGATGGGAGTTGTAAGTGGGGTGGATTTATTGGTGTAGGAGCAGACAATGCTTGTTGAGTGCTTTGGGGTTGATAAACAACTTGCTGCTGAGGATATTGCTGATATGTTTAAGGATTTTGCGAAGATGGTTGATGATACTGTTGATATGGCTGGAATATGGTTGGTACAGTTGAGGATATGGTTGATATTGTTGAGAGTATTGCTGAGATGGTCTCCATTGTTGTTGTGGGTAATTTTGGTGTTGCCATGGCATGGGTATATTCCAAGAATTCTGAGCATACATCTGATCTTGTGCAGGAAATTGCAAATTTTGGTTTGGAAACATACCTGGAGGTGGAGGTCTAGGTTGCCACGGTCTCTTAGCGCCCATGAAATACACATTCTCCATATCTGTATTAGCTGCTTCCACATTACAATTCTGCAAAATCTTGACTTTAGAGCAATGAAATATATCATGATTTTCAGTACAAAAGGCACAAACTTGAATGTTTTCTAATGGGCAGTCTTTCAAGGCATGTTTCTTCTGGCACTTTGGACAAAAGACAACGATTATTTGATCTTCCTCTTCTTGTCTTTTCTTGACTTTCAGTGTGTCAATTTGAGTTCCTAAGGTACTTAATAGATCTGTTTTGAATTCTTCTAATAGGTTTCCTATTTCAGCCCTTGTGACACTTGCTGAAGCAGATTTTGTGGCTTTAGATGATAGAACTCTTTTTCCATTTCTGGCTTTGCTCCTTGAATACTTTTCACATAACTCAGCAATTTCTTCGAAAGGTAAAGTGGAAATATCACCTTTGCCCATCAAATTAAGATCATCTAAGTATTCCTCTCGAATGCCCTTCAAAAATATTGTTTGAATCAGATCAAGAGACATGGTCCTGTGTTTTGATTTTTGTAAATTGTAAACAAATCGTTCCAAATACTCCTCTAAATTTTCATCCTCTTGTTGGTTCATCCTAAAGATATCATCTTTGGAATCTTTCGATCTACAATAAGGTTGGTGTTTCTTTAGGAATATTCTTCTCATGCCATCCCAATCAATTATTGCATGTTCACCAAGTCCCATGAACCATCTTAATGCTGATGCTTTTAATGTTGCTGGGAAGAGTCTAAGCCTATGGGCATCATCTGTGTAACCATATGTGCGGCATACTATGTCAAACTCGAACAAGAATGAATCTGGGTCTTCTGAATCTATGCCATAAAAGTTTGGTAGCACAGATGGAGGTATGTTTTTCATTTTTATTTCGTCATCTTCTTCTGGTTCTTGAATAGGAAATTTAAAGGTTGACTCTTCCTCCTCTCTTCGACCTGGATTTTCTGGTCCTCTTGCTGATCCATCTCCTTCCTCAGCCATTTTGATATGTTCCTCTGTTGATTTAATTTCTTGTTCAGTGTCACCTGTTTCAAAGATAAGTTCAAGGAAAGATTGTTGAGTTACTGTGCTACTTTCTCTTTTTATAGAGGATTCAGGGAGATGTTTCTGTTGTGATTCGTGTGCCAATAGAATTTTCCTCTCGATGAGTGTAAGTCTTTGCCCTGATTTCTATTTATCCTCTAATGTTTGTATGGTGACTTTCCCAGCTGGTGTTGTGTGTTCAACTTTTGCTAAAGGGTCTGCTCCTAGTGATGAATTACTTTTTGGATGGGGGGTTTTTATGAATCTACCTTTATCATCTCTAGATCTAGACATAAGTAAACATGACTTCTAAAATGATGAATTGAAATTAAATCTATGTTTTTGTTTGTTTTTGTTTATTTTATTTTTATTTTTATTTATTTTTAGAAATCCTCTAGCTGCGCCTCCCCGACAACGACGCCAAAATGTAGTGGCCAATCTAGGGTGCTAGATTAGACTAGATTTAATATCAACCCAGAGTAGGTAAACTTAGAGGCACGTGTCTACAATATATAGACCTAAAAAGGATCTCATCTACCTAGATAAGTTTCTACTGTGTCCAGTTACAACGCTCTTTTACAAGAGGTTGGAATATGTTCCCTTTCACACTTTAAACACTCAGATCATCTAATTAACTGTTCTAAAAAGACAGCGTGGTACTAGTCTGAGTTTTCAATCCTCTTACAAGGATATCATCCACAAAAACTCTTTCGTGCTAACACACTAAGCATTCATGAAACCAAAAACTCTTTTAAGCATACTAAAACTCAAATGCATGGAAACGGAGTCCACAAAGATACTTCGAAATTCAGTGCTCAATTAAATATCTTACAAGATCTTGTTCAATAATTTAGTAGTTGAAGTTTCAAGCTATCACCATGAATAATACTTTCAAGAACTTCTAATCGAATCAATAAACTCACAGGAAAGAAAATAATATTAAACGCTATTCAACACTATTCAGATTCGAAAACGCTATGGAAATGAAAATAAAAGTATACCAATCTCCACGTAGGGCCCGTCCACGCTTCAATGGCACACTTAGGAAACTTCAAGTGATGAAAACGTTAACGCATAAACATTGTAATGGTAAAAACGATGCCTGTAATTAAGTTCTGGAAATCAAATCACATGCAAGAGCAATGTTCTGGAAACAATACACAAGAACAACAACCGTTCTGGACAATACAATACGCAGCCTTTTATCTGCTTGTCTCCTATCCTATATTCACTAAATTTTCCTCTATAATTGAATGTATATACATTATGTAGATGTTTCTGCTTTTAAAAAACGAGTGATTTTTTCTTTTCTAATCTTAACTGATTTCCAAAGCAAAACGAAATCAGTTTAGGCAACTCTGGCTTTTTGCTGCTTTTGGGACCAAAAAGGTTGGGTTTGACCAGCATTGACCATGTATCCAGGAGCTTTAGATTCGCTGTTGAATAGATCTTTGACCATGTATGTACATTCGAGATCATGTTCCTATCCTTTGTTTTGATTTTCCTGCCATGCCACGTGTCACATCATAAACCATTTACACGAAGTCATGACATCCTATAATTTTGTTGAAAATTTCTAATTTTTAACACATAAATTCACAAATTAAATTTAATGTAAAATAACAACTACAATTCTTTGATTAATCAATTTCAATGGACTATGAGGGGTTTATAGGAGAAAAAGATAGACAAATGATGGATTTCTAGAAGAAAAGGATGGCAATGAAATGGTACCAACAGTGTATTTTGAAAGGTGTTCTTTACTTACCATACTTACCCTCAAGATGATCATGCATCCAACAAAGTTTGCATTTGGTCTTGAGCTTTTCCATTACTTGGTTCCTTGGACCTTCTCCTTAACTCCTTGGAAGCGATTTCAGCATGTCACCTTTTCCCGTAGTCACTGAGAGGTAGATCTGCGCAATTTCAGCAGACGGTGACTGCTGCAGGAATGAAGCCCTAGGAGGCCCGTCTCCGCTGTTTCTGCATGGAAGATAGAGAGGGAATCTTGGACAACATTGTGCAGTTTTGAGGCACATGACACTGCTGCGGGATGGGGTCCTGGGAGGATGCCTCTGCGTAATTTCTGAGTGTAGTGCAGTTGGACTGCTCTGTGCATTTTTGGAGAGTTGTGTTGGTTGGGGTCTCTGCAGGCTGTGAGGTTTTAGCAGGCAAGGGAGGTTGGTATCTCTATGCACTACAGGGTTTTAGCTGGCAAAGGAGGAAGCTTGATGGTTGCAGAAGCAAACACAGTTCACGGAAGCTGGATGAGGCTGGGTTGCTAGGGAAAATGGCTAAGTGTGAGACCAGTAAAACATATGTAAACAATAATAGGACTCGACTTTGATCACACACAGACAAATAGTGCCACAACGTAAACCATCTAGAAAGCATAAGACATGCTTTGCTTGATGCAACAATCTTCGTGACAAAAGTGTGTGAAGTGAGTGTGAAACATGTCTATGTGATGACAACCACTCATGCACATATTGCTTTCCCTTGAAGCAAAACAACATTCCCTTTGTGTGACAAACAACAACCCCTATGCTCGAAAATGACACATGCTGCATAAATATGAGAACGTGCACAAGTCTCAGAATCAAGGAGGGGACCTTGAAATCATCAACTTACCAATAAGTGACCAAGGATAATCAATCGCAAGATCCAAGGTAGTTTCTGAAATTTGCATGCGAGCCAAAATTTTGGAGGGTCGTTGTAGCTGCTACAACATAATACTATCCTTATTCTGCAATATGATCTCGTGATTTACCTCCCAAAGGTCTTGCCAAGATTGAACATCCTTATGTCATCCTTGCTTGAGCAGAAGGTGGGAGTTTTGACTAGATGTAGAAGCAATTTTAGGAAACCTCTTGACTTCTATATTATAAATCGATATGAGAATATTCAAACAATTTTATTATTTTTAACAATTTTAATTTTTTCTAATATGTTAAAAATAAAAATAAATTTATAATTCGTTCTTTTTCCAAATTAGGACTTTGTAAATAGATTTTGGTATATTTGTAATTGATTTTTCTCTAAATCTAAGTACAATTTGCTGAAATTGCAAATTTAAATTATTGAATCTATATAATTTGAGTGTCTCAATAGAGGTAGAAGCAATTTTAGGAAGCCTCTTGACTTCAATATTACAAATGGCTATGAGAATATTGAAGAAATTTTATTTTTTTCTAATATGCTAATTTTTTTCTAACAATTTTAATTTTTTCTAATATATTAAAAATAACAATAAATTTATAATTTGAAATTTTTTAATAATTTTTTAATTTTTTTCCAGTTTAGAACTTTATTTTAGATTTTGGTATATTTGTAAGTGATTTTTATCTAAATCTAAATAGAATTTGTTGAAATTTCATATTTAAATTATTGAATCTATATGATTTGAGTGCCTCAACTTTTTTAGAACATTTCCAAGAACGAGGAAAAGGGATGAATTTATATAATTTGAGTGCCTCAATATTTTTAGAATATTATAAGGGATGAATCTATATAATTTGAGTGCCTCAACTTTTTTAGAATATTAAATCTCCACACAATAATTTGAGTGTCTCCCAAGCAGATGAATCTATATAATTCGAGAAATCCACCAAAAAAGATGAATCTATATAATTTAAGGGCCTCAACTTTTTTAGAATATTAAATCTCCATGAAATTTTTTTATCACACAAATCCACCCAAGCCTCAACTTTTTTAAAATATTAATTCTCTATAGAATATTTTTACTAGACAAATCCATCCAAAAAGATAAGTGCTTTAACGATAAATAGTTAACCAATTAAACTAAGCCTTAGAGCTGACCAACCATTTAAATTATATAATTACACTAATACATTTAAAATATATATATATATATATATATATATATATATATATATATATATATATATATATATATAGATATAGATATGAATGATTATAAAATTTTAATTTTAATTTTAATCACATAAAATATATAATAAAATAAATAGTGAAGTGAATAATATTTATTAAAATTTACCCACCATTAAATTTATATAACTACACTATTACATTAAAAAAATAAAAAATAAAAATCACTAAAACCCAAATTTTGTGTAACATTGGCTTAGTCTAACCTTATCTTTTTCTTATATCCTTTTTAATCAATTGTACTATAAATCCAACATACTTTTCCATCAAATTTATTGGGAATCTATTTTGGTTTCCAATATTTTATTCAAAAAATAATATATTTACAATTTTTTCTCAATCAACTTTAATTCAAATCCAACATTTTACCCAAAATTCAAGATAAATTTGTTTTTTTAATTATTTATTATATCACTATGTTGACACTTTTTTAATTATTTCTTATACTCACATTATTACACAGTAAGACATTCCTCTTTAAAATCAACTCTCCTACGTGCCACTTTGCACTATTCTCTACCTTCAGAAACAATGGAACAATAGCCAACTCTCAGATTAATATTTAATAATAATTTCATGTTAAAAATCAGTTAATAGTTAATAATATTTAACTATTAACTACCTTCCCTTAAACTCATAAGAGCAAGAAGATTGCTAACATCTTGCCAAAAACATTCTCTGAGGTTTTTATTCATTTTCTTGTTTCGTTTCAGTGACATGAATAATGAGTAGGCAATAATGTTGGTTTCTATTCCAGAGCCAAATCCGCCAAACCGCGTCTGATGTTCCCGCATCCGCTATTTCAGAGCCGAATCTGCCAAACCGCAGGATGGGATGAGGCCGTAGTTAATGAATCTTGTCGTTGGTGGTTGGAGTACGACTATACGATGGAATCCATGAGACTAAGATGGGATGAGGCGCTAGAATAATCAGGTACTGCAGAAAAGAAACCAATTTTTTTTTTTGAGGTGAGGTGAGTTTAGTTTCTGCCTACAGTCTCCTTGAGGGAGTGTCAATAGCAAAAATATTTGGTCTGTAGAAAAGAAACTAAAAAAAATCTCTTTGAATAATCAGGTACTGTAGAAAAGAAACCAAAAAAATCTCGGTGAGGTGAGGTGAGTTTAGTATCAGAAGCAAAAGTATTTGGACCGTAGAAAAGAAACAAAAAAAGGTTGATTTTAGTTTGGGCCTGCCGTAGTGTCAGAAGCAAAAATATTTGGACGGAAAAGAAACCCAAAAATATCTGTTTGAATAATACGTAGTGTCAAAAGCAAAAATATTTGCACTGAAAAGAAACTCTAAAAAATTGTTTGAATAATCACGTAGTGTAGAAAAGAAAACAAAAAACTCTCTTTGAATAATCAGGTTGGGGAATGACAGAACAGTATTCCTTGAGATTTCACGGAATCTGCTCGGGCAAAAAGCATTTGGATCTCAGCAGTACTGCCTTCGCTGACATGACTTCTCTTGGTGCATCTTTGAATCTCCTTAACAATGGCACTGGAGTTGTCTTTGTTTGATTTCGTTGGTAGTTATCTACTCCTACACCTCAATAAAGTAAATAAGAGTCAAGTAAATCAGAGGATTTTTTTGCAGAGTTGATGCTTTATGATGTGGATTTTTCTGTTCATTTTATTGAATGTGTCTTCTTATTAGTCCCTGCCATTTGGTAATGGCATGGGACTATAGTAATCGATTTCTATGGCTTAACATTAGTTCGCCCAAAATATTTAGTAAGTTTTTAGGCGTCGATGTGCTATGTCGTTCACAGACCATATTCTAATTTTTTTCGTGGTCTTATTTAGTCTCTTCCTGAGGCGGAGGGGTGATAATCTTATGTTATTTTGGGTTTGTGTTTTTCATATTTCAAAATTGTTTCATACTGTTAGTCTAACAATATTAAATGCTAGCCCAGTTTGGAAATGCCAGGGAAGATAAAGTTTCCATAAGCCATTTCTTAATCGCTGAAGTTGCCATGTGTTCGTGCGGTGTCACTGAAGTTGCCACGTCTTCATGCGGTGTCGCTGAAGTTTCCACATGTTAATGTGGTGTCGTCTATAGAATGGGAGCTATCTTTGCATTATCCAGGGTACTTGCCTGCAGAGCCTTCCTTCTTAACTAGTAAACTAGGTTCCAGAGCAGAAGAGAGCTGTGAAGCAGAAGCAGCACAATAGGGAGAGCTATCTTCGCATTATCCAGGGTACTTGCCTGCAGAGCCTTCCTTCTTAACCAGTAACCCAGGTTCCAGGGCAGAAGAGAGCTGTGAAGCAGAAGCAACACAATAGGGAGAGCTATGAAGCAACACAATAAACTGTGTCAACAATTGCTACAAACTGCAAACTGCAAACAACTTAGCCTACCTTGCTATCACTTATAATCTGGACCTATGATTTTGGAAGGAAACTCAGGAAACTCACCCACCATTTTCGGGTTGCCAGAGGACGAAAGGGTCTTTCTGATGGGCCAACAGCTCTTTGATATGAATCTTCAGATATCTTCTTCTTTCCAACTTGCCGACAGCTTGGTCTCCATCCTGTCTCGAGTCTGCTTGGCGTTAACACGTCCCTGGTCTTCTTCATGATTGAACCGGGCTCTGAGTCGGAAGTTGCTTGGACTTAACACATCTCTGGTCTTCTTTATGACTGTACCGTGACCCAAAGTCTTGGGCTCTGAATCGGAAGTTGCAGCAGAGAACTTGGTGGGCGGTGTGGAATTGGGTTTGCCATGAGGAAGGAAGCCCAGAATCTATTAGCCGTCCGAGGAAGGAAGCCCAGAATCTGTTACATCGTCGTCCGAGGAAGGAAGCCCAGAATTTGTTAGCCTTATTGAGACCTGTCAACCCTAAATGGAGCGTCTCCACTATCTGTTCATCCATCTATCTGTCTACAATGTGTTGTTTACAATACCTTTACAGGGAGAATAACAAAAGCATGAGTCACTAGAAAGTTGCAATGTATGTTTCTATTTTAAAGTGTAGCAGAAAACAAAATTGAATAATGGTAATCTAGATAAAAAGGAAGCAATAACAGACAATAATAATAAATATGGCTGCTTATCCATTTCTGTGTATTTGTTGTATTTAAGTAAATACATCTTTGGTACTGTTAATGGGGACTTCAAAATTTTGCAGTTAACAACATAAGCTCCAGATTCAATAATGTCCTATGGTTTCAGGCTACAGCTGACAAGTCATTAATTTGCTACAGTAACAGGCTGCTACTTACAGTAACACGTGCGTCTTCTTCCTCCTTAAAGTCCCTACAGTGATGCTCTGTAGCTAACCAGAATGAATCTTCTGCCGCACTAAAGAAAATTGCTGCCTTATTGAGATCTGTCAACCCGACAGAAAGAAAATTGCTGCCTTATTGAGATCTGTCAACCCTAAATGGAGCGTCTCCACTATCAAATATGCTCTGGTGACTACATGTACGATTCTAGGAAGCTCAAATGATCAACAATTTTGAAAGCTTGAGGCCAAATTCCACCTGTAGTCGTAGCTGGAATGGTGCCAAGAAAGGCAGGCGCGTCTTCTTCCTCCTTAAAGCCCCCACGATGATCCTCTATAGCTAACTAGAATGAATCTTCTGCCACAGGAAAGAAAAGGAAAGCAACTGCAGTGAAATATTGTGTTTGGCTGCTGAGTTTCTCTAAAGGCACTAGTTCTTTAGTTATACCTCTGGTGGTGAGCCCGGTTAGATTTCCCAGTCCATCTGCTGAAAAACTATGTGTTTGTGTTTGGAAATTGAGTTTCTTCAATTCAATCGTTCTCTAGTTACACTTCTCAGTGAGGCAGAAGGCACGTGTAGCGCATGCAAAATGCAAATTTTATAAATTATAGCTACCACATAGCATATTAATCATCCTACACAAAATGTTATGTGGGACCTACCATGAAGGCCATGTGTCTCATCGTTCCATTTATCAAAACTCTGCCATCCTTAACCTCAACCTTGTTCATTCCTCAGCCTCATGCCCTCCTTAACCTCGGTCTTGTTCATTCCTACCTTGGCCTTGTTCTTATACAGATGCTTAAGGCCCTCATGCCTGTTGCAGTGTATTCCATTGGAGTTTTGTTGGGAAAGGAGTGTTTCAGTTCAAAGACTATGGGCAACATGGTTGGAATCTCTTTAGGGGTTGCCATTGCTGCATATGGGGAAGCCCAGTTCAATTCCAGGGGTGTCATGTTGCAATTGGGTGCTGTGGTTTTTAAGGCGACACGGTTAGTCTTGATTCAAATACTTTTGACCACTAAGGGGATTAGTCTGAATCCAATAACATCATTGTACTATGTTTCCCCTTGTTTTTTTGTATTTCTGTCAATCCCTTGGGCAATAATTGAGTTCCCGGTTATAGCAACCTCTTCTTCATTTTATCTAGATGTGAGGCCTTTTAGTTCCAACCGTGCATGTGCATTTCTGCTGAACTTGGCAGTTTTTCTTTTGGTTGGTAAGACATCGGCCCTTACAATGAACGTTGTAGGTGTTGTCAAGGACTGGCTCCTGATTGCCTTATCATGGTCTGTTATAAAGGACAGAGTGACTGGTATTAATCTGTTAGGGTATGGCTTGGCTTTCTTGGGGGTTTGCTTCTACAATCATTTGAAATTGCAGTCACTTAAGGTAAAGGAGGCTCGGAAGAAGGTCTTAGATGGAGATGAAGATCCGAGTAGGTTACTTGGACAAAACCCAGATACCGAAGGCAAGAACAAGAATGATGCCAATGTCTAGATTACGCAGGAAGGGTTGTTGATCTTGTTCTCACAGGTATCATGTCATGTACCAATGTGATATAGTTTGATTTTCCTTTTATCTTATGAAAGTGGTTCAGGGCTGCACCACAAAGAGTGAACTTCCTTTAGCTTAGGTGTATCTATTCCACCAAACTTGCCTGAGATTCCACCCACCCTCATCCCTTTGAAATTCATGCAGCACATGTAGTGAAGACCATAACAAAAATTAAACCCTGGTGAATAACAACTTCGGCACTGGATCAATGTTATATTGACTGTCGAGTTTATTCTTTATTGCAACCGGACCCTTTATCACAAGATGAATAAAGAAAAAGCTTCATTGTTTGTTGATCATTCTATCCATTGTTTCCTAATCCTATTTTAATTATCTTATTAGTCAAAAGGTAGATATTTTAAACTTTGTAGCACGACAATTGCAATCACATTCTTTTGGATTGATGATTTTAGATGCGGGAGCCTCTTAATCTTGTGGAGCATTGTATTCTTTGGATGAAGGTCAGTCAGGAGCTTTGTGTCTAGTTTTAGATATTCTGATAAATGTCTTTGGTTCTCATAAAAAAAATTAAAATAATGGCCTCATAAATTCCTTCAAATTGAACAGTTCAAAAGAATTGTGCAGGCACATGTTGCTTTGGTATGCTGAAAGTTTGGATCTGAAGGTATCATTTGGTTTTTCATTTCATTTCAAAAACTAAGCATTTATGATATAGAAGGTAAACACAGTTATAGTAAAAACTTCCGAACTACACCAATTGGACTGTAACTTCGATAGCCTTATTTGCACCCAATCCAGAATTAACTACTCACAGGACCTGAATGTGCACTGTTGTTTAAAACTTTTCCAGAGCTCATTCTGGAATTCATCGATAACTTCACTTCAGTGAGTTAGCAAAAGGTGTAGCCTCTGAAGCATTTTTTAATCACTGTCTGCCAAGCTAATGATATTACTTATAATGCCATGAGCTGTCATTTTCAACATTAACCATTGTTATCATTCTAGACCAAAAGACTGAAATTCATGCTCGTAGTTGGCACTAGTTTGATGTCATTCAATATGTTCTTGTTGGTGTTTTCTTGAGAATGACTCCATCATCATGCAATGTGCTTTAGCTTCTAGTTTTTAATGACTTGCTTGAGTTAATTTGTTCCTAGCCTAGTTTTAGGATCTGTAAGTGTCCTCTATCTATTCAGATTAGCTTGACTAAGCAGTGACAATGGCAAACTAAAGTTATATTTTATAACCTCTCTAAGTGAGTTAGCAAAAGCCATAGCTTCTGAAGCATTCCTTAATTACTGTCTACCAGATAGATGATGTTACTTTTGATGCCATCAACTTTCATTTGTAACAGTAAGCATTGTTATAATTTTAGGCTAAAAGACTGAAAATTTATGCTAGTAGTTGGGAGTAGTTTGATTTCATTCAATTTTTCCCTGTTGGTGTTTCATGCTGGTAGTTGGGAGTTAATTTGTTTTCAACCTATTTTCGGGACCCAAAAGTGTGCTCTAGAGTCTATCTATTCTGAGTAACTTGACTAAGCAGTGAAAAGAGAACAAAAATTGTGTCAATTTTAGGTCAATGGGAGACACTAGAAAGTTTGTTCAATGAAGCACTAGCAATAAAAAAAGGTGTAATTATTATTATTCTATCACTTTCCAGTGCTTTGTATCAATGGGCTTGAAATTGACAGTTCTATTCTTAACAATTATGAACTGTGCAAAATTGCAAATGGATAACAGTATTCCTGAATCCAACGTGGAGTGCCTCATTTTGAGAATTTTCTCCTTGATATTGCTCAAATATATATGCAGTATTCAGAGCAGATTTAATCACGCTCCAGTCTTAATGGCAGAAAGCCCTCTGCAAGCCAAGAAATAAAAATAATTAATGTCTGTTCTAACTTCTAAGCCTCAAGTTATTTTCATTAGGAACAAGAAATCTCACTAGAAGATGAATTTGAGAGAACCGACAGATATCTGCAGCAACTTCATATTTGTAGTACTCAATTTTAGTAAGGAATTTATCTTGTAGACTTATTTCAACTTATCTATTCATTTACAGTCTTATTGTATTCAGCTGCAATATTGGATTCATTGCAGTAAGAAATTCCTAAGGGCTAATATTCAGTTATCTCTCTCTATGCGATCAGTTCTTGCCCCATAGGCTACAGACACGGGACATTTAGCTACTTCAAAGATAATCTGCTTGCATTTTAAGATCCCTTTCAATCATCATTTTGTAAGAAATATGATGTTCTATTTAATATTGAGCAATCAGTTATATTGAATTTCCTATTTTAATCTACTTCTTGTAATTTGAGATCCATTTAGATTGTAATATGATCATCTTACATTGTTTTTCAAAGTTGAATGGTTTTTACCTATTGTTCTTTTTGCAGTTTACCATATATTCATTTGCAAATCGCTCTCTATTTCTGATTTTGCTCATAGTTGTTGCATCATGGCTCAACAAGCCACATGTTGCATCTTTCTCTTTGAAAGCACAATGTCGTGTTGTTGAATTAGTTTTCTCAATTTTGAGTTGTGATTCGATACCTTTGTCAACCATCAATGTGAAGTTCCCAAAACACATGCTCTGCCTCCTTAGTCATGGATTTCCTGCCGAGAAGTGTTTCACAGTCACATGGAAATGTAGTTTGAAAAAAAGACAGGTGGATTATGTTGTTTCTTGTTATAGCTTGTCCCTTCTTTTGCTTCATTTTGCTTCTGTTTCTTGTTAACAGATTCTGGGCTTCCTTCCTCGGATGACGATGTAACAGATTTGGGCTTCCTTCCTTGGACGACGATGCAAGACTTTGGGATAGCATACATGCTTAAAAACCCTCCCTTGGTGATTTAAAACATACCTGTCATCCTAGGTATCTTCTTCAGGCTTTGAACTTTGAGCATCTAAGCCTATTCCTGCCTCCTTTGGAAGGAGAACATGCTATCCCTCCTTTCCCCTTTGGAAGCAGAATTGTCATTCCTGTTGAATGTAAGTTGGATTTCTGTTGTCACTAAGACCTTACAATTCAGGTTAACAGAGTATCCGTACAAGTGACAGTATCGAAACTTCAATTTGCTTAGGCATTCAATGGGTTTTGGCAATTTCCACTTTCAGTCAAGTTTCAGGCCAAGCTTATACTGATTACCCATTTCAGGATTGAGCTGGAGACACATAGAAAGTCTCAGGGGTCTTAACCAGGTCTCACAACACTGCTCGAAACTTGTTGTGCAGTGGTGGTCCAAACCAAGCCAGCAGCATCATGGCAAAAATATGATTCCCAAAAAACTGTTGATAGGGTAGAATATTGCACCTTCTTCTTGACAAATAGAATATTCAGCAGAGTTGGAGTTATCAATTCGTATAGGTTGCTTGGCAGATCTTTCACATGTATCTGATTTCTAGTGATTTTACATGGTAAGTGAAATTAGCTGTTGACTTGTCTCTTCTAGAAGTCAGACATGCACTGAAAAGTACCCATGAAGCACTTTGCAAATGAAATCTTCAAAGGTTGTTTGTGTGCTGGGGGAGAAGATTTTTATAGCCATGACAATCTCGAAAATACCTATGCACAATCACTATGGCTGAAGACAAACTGCGGGATCAACTTGAATGAACCAGTATCTTCCTCTTCTCATCTGCACTAAAGGCAGGAATGTGGGTTGTTTATCGGCCTTATCTCCCGGCGAGCTTGAAGTTATTGTATCTGGATGCCTGTTTTACTGGTCTTGGAATTGGTTGTCTATATCATGTACAAGCCTCTCAGCGTGTTTGAAAAACTGACTGTTTTGGTTGTCTATATCTGTACAAGTCTCTCAGCATGTTTGAAACTTTTTGCATTGGCAGGGACTTGCTGCTTCACAGCCCTCCTCGTTTTATATTATATTATATTTGCATTCAACGTGAATGGAAGTGCCAATGACTACTGGTTCACTATCCTTATCGAATACGAAGACAAAGATGGTGATCTTTGAGCCGTGTATATAAAGCAGGTGTGTTATTATACAGAGAATGAGTTAAATTTTGGATATGGAGATCATGTTGCTGAATTTATTTCGATTGTTTGATCTTTCTCTTGATTATGAGATTTTCTACCTATTCTGAGAGATTGACATAAAAATATGAGATTCAAAAATATTTTTAAAATCTAAAATAGACCTAAAGATGCCCGGTTCATGTAAATCCATGTATCAATTCATGGTTACAAAAAGATTCATGTTTACATTATCATGTAAACACTCACTGCAAACAATTCATGTGGATAAAAATAAGAGTGTAGCAAGGCGTTTCAGTTTTTATGATGGTTGAAATTGTATATCCAACGTTAACATGAAATTGTGATTTTTCTACGCGTGGATATAACCAAGAAGTTGTTGTTTTTCTAACTATTCCAAGTTTAGGAGTTTGTTATTCTAGATTTTAGAAAGTATAAATTGGAAATTGTTATTGATCTGAATCAAAGAAGGAAGAAATAGAGGATAAGTCTCTACAACCAAGAAGTTGTCATTTTTCTAACTATTCCAAGTTTTGGGAGTTCTTTATTCTAGATATAGGTTTTTGTTTATAAAGTATAAATTGGAAATTATTATGTTAAATCTAGCAAGAGCATGCATATGAAAACATAAACAAAACTAATGAACAAAGAACTCTAATTCTCAATCCATGAGCTAAACTCTCATTGGAATCTCATATCTCCATAGGAGCAATGAATACATTATTATATAGCCCACATATTTCTAATTTCATTATCCATTATCTGACTAATCTACTGTCCCTAATAATTTGTTGAATGATCACTGACTACATCTATAAATTTGTTGTCCTAATTCTGATAACTCAGAACACAAAATTTGTTGGCTAATTTGTCAGCAATTACATAGCTTTATTTTAAGCATTATCCTCAACACTCCCCCTTAATGCTTAATGAGGTGATTCCAAGCATATCCCTTAAGTATTCGAACTTCCCTTTAGGTAGTGCTTTGGTAAATATATCTGCAAGTTGTTCATTTGTTGTACAAAACTTTATTTGAATTTCTCCTTTTGCCACATAGTCTCTTATGAAATGATATTTGATATCAATGTGTTTGGTGCGATTATGAAACATTGGACTTTTAGTTATGGCAATGGTAGACAAGTTGTCATAGTAAATAGCTGTGTCATATTTTGCTTCTTGTTTTAGATCTATCAATACTTTCTTCAACCAAATTGCTTCACATGTTGTTGTTGTTGCTGCAATATACTCTGCCTCTATAGAAGACAATGAAATAGTTGGTTGCTTCTTTGAAGACCATAATATTGCACCTGATCCAAGGCTGAATACATAACCTGAAGTGATTTTTCTATCATCAAAAAGATCCAGCCCAGTCACTATTTGTATAACCAATCAACCCTAAATTATTTGATGAAGTATACCAAATTCCATAATTTCTTGTTCCACAAACATACCTCAAAATTCTTTTTGCTGCTCCAAAATGAATCTTACTTGGACTTTGCATGAATCTGGAAATCAAGCCTACTGCATGCATAATATCAGGCCTAGTGGTAGTAAGATACAAAAAACTTCCTACCAGACTCCTATAGGATTGAGCATCTACCTTTTCAGCTCCATCTTCTACAAAAAAAAATTCATTTGTATTCATGGGTGTGCTCATGGGTTTACAATTTCCCATTTTCCATTTTTTAAGAAGATTTGAAACATATTTTTCTTGTGAAATAAAAATTCCATCGATCATCGATGTCACTTATATGCCAAGAAAATAATGGAGCAAACCCAAATTAGTTATTTCAAATTCAGTCATCATAGCCTTCTTGAACTCTTCCACTAACAAATCACTTGAAGATGTGTATATCAAGTCATCTACATATAAGCACACAATTATTATATCATTACCATTTGACTTGATATATAATGTGTGTTTATTTTCACTTCTATTAAACCACTTTTTCAAAAAATAAGTGCCAATTCTGCTATACCATGCTCTTGGAGCTTGTTTAAGCCCATAAAGAGCCTTTTTCAGTTTGTAGACTTTGTATTCATTTTCTGCTTCTTCATATCCTTGGGGCTTGTGAACATATACATCTTCTTTCAGTTCACCATTTAGAAAGGTTGATTTAACATCAAATTGATAAACTAACAATTTATATTGTGCTGCCAATGCCAAAATAGTTATGATTGTATCAAATCTTGCAACAGGAGCATATGTTTCATTATAGTCAATACTTGGTTGTTGAGTATATTCCTTTTCTACTAACCTTGCTTTATGCCTTTGTATTGATCCATCAGCTGCATACTTGGTTTTATACAACCATTTCACCCCAATGACTTCCTTTTTAGTAGGAGGATCCACAAGCTCCCATGTTGCATTCTTTTTAATTGTTGCCATCTCTTCATCCATTGCTTTGCATCAAACTAACTCTTTTATTGCATCTTCAAAACATCTTGGTTTTGCTTCAATCTGAGACATCAAAGAAAAATTAGTATAACCATAGATTTCATTTAAATATTTTGTCCTTTTTGGAGGAGGACTTGGACTTGAAACAGGACTTGAAGTAGAAAAAGATGATGGAGTGCATGTGGCCTCTGTAGTATTTTGATTACTGGATGGATTTCCAGAAACAAAAGATTTATCTTCTTGTACAACAATACTTGGAGTTTGTTGTTGCACATCATGATTCCACTACCATTCTTCTTTCTCATCAAATAACACATCACGGCTAATCATTAATTTTTCAGTTTGTAGATTGTACAATCTATAACCTTTGGTTTCCTCACAATATCCAATAAAAATGCATTTCACACTTTTATCATCAAGCTTTCTTCTCTTTTCAGTAGGAACATGAGCATAGGCAATGCAACCAAAGACTCTTAAATGAGAAATATTGGGTTTTCTTCCACACCATGCTTCATAAGGGGTAATATTTTGCACACTTCTTGTTGGGCATCTATTAAGCAAATAAACATATGTAGCTACAGCTTTAGCCCAAAAAATGTTTGGAAGGTTTTTACCTTTCATCATGCTCCTAGCCATCTCAACAATTGTTCTATTCTTACATTCAACAATGCCATTCTGTTGGGGAGTATAACTAGCTGTCAATTGCCTTTGAATTCCATTAATTTTACAACAAGAATCAAACTTATTAGAAGTGAATTCTCCCCCTCTATATGTGCGTAATGTTTTTAGACAATAACCACTTTGTTTTTCCACAAGAGATTTAAATTTTTGAAATATGACAAATGCATCATATTTTTCTTTAATGAAATATACCCGTGTTCTTCTACTAAAATCATTCACAAAAGTAATGAAATAATTATTTTTGTTGAGAGAAAAGGTTTGCATAGGACCACATATATCTGCATGCACTAGTTCCAGTTGTTTACTTGCTCTCCATGATTTTCCTACTAGAAATGAATCACTATGTTGCTTACCAAGAATACACCCTTCACAGACTTTATCGGTGGAACCAATAAGTGGTAACCCTTTGACCATTTGCTCGTTATATAACAATTTCAAGCCTTTCATATTCAAATGTCCATATCTTATGTGCCATAGCTAGGAACTATCATCATAAGCAATATTTAATGTTGTACTTGCTTCACAAGGGAGATTGAGAGAAAAAATTCTGTTTTGCAACATATTAGTCTTAGCAATAATTTTACTGTGATCATTTTTATCATAGATTATGCGTTGCTTGTTCTTGAAAACAATTAAATATCCCTTTTCAAGTATCTGCCCCACACTCAACAAATTATGTGTTGTAGAAATTTTGAATAATATGACACTTATTCACAGAGATTATCCTGATTATACACTATTGTGGAATACATGCACAATACATAATATCCTCTACGTTGATCATCAATTTAGCAGCATTAAAAACAATGAAACATCAATTTCATGCGCACATTAACACAGTATGTAACTCGGGGAAAGCATACAGTTGAAAACCCCACACTATCTGTATATTATAATGATTGAGAAAATGTAACAATACATAGTGCAATACTCCTCACAAGTACTCATTACTATCTCCACCTGTTACACACAAAACTAGCTCAGATCCGAACAAGTCACAAGTTCAAATCTCCTCCGCTACTTTTCCTGCCTCCACTGCACAATCCAAAGTGAAAATCACATGAGCACAAGCTACAATTGCCTGTATATTGGCCCACACAGTGCAAACTTCATTGGCATTACTCAATCCATGCATGTGCAAAATCTCATGCACAATTGATAGTCACAACTCACCCTTTCACTTGCCTCTAACACCTGCCTTTGTTGAACTGTCCATGCACCGAGTTAATAATTAGTGAATTAATTAACAATCAATTCACACAACTCATCACTAGTGTATTCTTTAGTTAGACTAAATACAACTAGTTCAACTAAGTCAAATTGAACACAACTCCATCAACTCCACATCCAACTCCACAGAACTCACATGCATGAGTTCTAACTGAAGTCCTCCATGCAATAGCTCAACTAACACATAAGAAACCACGTGATTCCCTCTGTCAGCTGCATGTGCCACATCTGTAGCTCGAACTGAAGTGCTCCAAGAGAATAAGATAATGCTTAGTGTCCAAATATTACTAAGGGCTAATAATATTTGACTGTTTCTATTTTTAGCCTAGCAGTCTAAAAATAGACTTTGATCACTCCGCTGTAAACCAAAAAATAGAAGTCCATCTATTTTTCCCAACATGTCCAATCATCCTTAAACAACATCCTGCAACTCATAGACCATGATCCATATGTCTAAAAATAGACATAGTCTAAAAATAGACTTTGCGCCAAAAATAGCCAGCGGGCCCACTCAGTGAAGGCGACTTCTTTTCACTAAGCTCCATCTTCTTGTTGCATTTTCAACACTCCCTCTCAAAAATATATGGATTATCTGCAACCCCTATCCTGCAACTCTGGAATGTTCTGCATGCAACACATTTGCTCGGTCCACTTGCTCCAACAACACTTGGAACAAAAACACTCCCAACTGACCACTTTGATAGGCTAGGAACATACTCTGATGCTGAAGCTCTACCTATTGCTGACAAGTGCTCCCTCTCTGACATCTGCGCTACTGCAACATCTCCATGCATCTTGCACCATTGCACACTTCTCTGTGCCACCTAGCACTGTGCAAAACACTTGTGCCTCTCGCATTGTTGCAGCCTGCTAGCTATGCGCTGTCCTGGGATTCCCTACACTGTCGCTCTCTCTGCCGCTCCATCCGCATCTGTCTCTACCCAATCATTCAGTTCCTGCTACTCCACATCGGGGCTCCCGTAGCAAGGTCTCATCCAAGAGGTTGGGTACCTCAAGGATCCTACCCCTCCTCCTTGGGACAATCAATCCACATCACCCCACCTCCTACCTGGAGGTATGGATGCACGTGATCCCTCTGCCCACCTGGCTCGAAGTTTCCCCCTACTGGAGGTCTCTGCATGAGTATATGTCTCTACTCGATCTCCTCTCAGCTTCCCTTGTTGTGGCTGCTCCATAACCTCCTGAAGCTGCTGCACCAATCGTGGATCCTCCACAATCGTCTGAGCCTTCTTCTGGCTCTGCATGTTGAGAGGTAATATACGCTCCCTCTCAACCACTAAGTATCCATCAGTTGCCTCGCTGCTCAAGGCTTTGCATGCATGTTGAACCTCAAGAGCATACATGTTCTTGACTCGTGAACCAATCTGCTTCACCTGTCTAGTGATGATGTGTCTAAGGAAAACCTTTCCCTTACTGAAGACTACATCATAGCCTTTGTCTTCCAGCATCGCGATCGACACCAAGTTTCTCTTCAGTCCTAGTACATACTTGACATCGGTCAAGGTAATGTGAGCTCCATGCTCCCTCTGAAAAATAACCGTGCCTATACCTGAGACACTATACTTCTCATCATTACCCATCGCTATAAGTATCTGGAGATCTTTCTCCTCCAAAGTACTAAACAAACTCTTGTCACCGGTCATGTGGAAAGAAGCTCCACTGTCAAGAAACCAACCACTTCCCACCATGGATGAAACCATGCATGCAAAGAGTGTGAAATCCAACTCAAACTATGAAGCAAGTGCCTCACCTTCAGATCCTTCCCCGAATCCCTTCTTGGATTTCTTCTTTGGGCAATTAGTAGCATAATGGCCCAACTCATGACAATGAAAGCATCTCACCTTCGACTTGTCAACCTTCTTCCCATCATTGGGAGAACTGGATTCGGAAAGAGAACCCTTCTCCTTCTCCTTCTTCACCTTACTCGCTAAGGCACAGTTCTCCTCATCATGCATGGATGAAGAACTATCTCTGGTGCTCCGTCTGATCTCCTCTTGCACAAGATCTGACCAAAGTCTCTCCCATCCTGGCAATTTCTCCCGATCATTGACAGAGTCTTGATAGGAATGCCAACTCTTCGGAAGACCAAGGAGAGCCAAGCTCACCAGGTCCTCATCATCGACAGTCACCCCCACAGTTCCCAGCTCATCCCGACATTGGGTGAACTTCGTGAGATACTTGGGCATACTGTCTCCATTGTCACACTTAATGTTTCTGAGTTTATCCTTGAGCGCCAACTTCCTTTGGTCACTCTTGCTTAGGAATAAATCTGTCAACGCTTTCCACATGAAATATGGAGAAGCCTTTCCATGCAGGCTGGACATAATGTGATCCTTCACGCCCTCCAACAGAATCCTTCGACACTTTGCTGTCTTCTTTTGCCAAACCACAGCTTCAGCAGCATCAGTAAGATTTGGGACCTCAACCTCTATGAACTCCTTCAGCCCATTGTCATCTAACACCGCCTCCATCCTGTCTTTCCATGCAATATAGTTCGAGCTGCCTTCAAGAGCATACTCCAATCGCAATCCGTAGAAAGACATTTCAACTTTGACACCAAGAAAACTCTACTGCAAATTCGAATTCCACTAGCGCAAAACTCAACCGCTTCTGATCTAAAATTCGTGAGAACAAAGTATTTCTCGTACAAAGATTGACTGTATGGGCATTCACCGGATATCTCACCTTCCAAAAGAAGGATGAATCCAGAAGCTACCTGCCCCGATTACAGACTCTGCCTGAAGAAATAAAATGTAATCACTTTCTGAATAATAAATCTGATGATCAACTCTGCGCTGATACCACGTATAAATTTTCAATAATATGACACTTATTCACAGAGATTATCCTGATTATACACTATTACAGAATACATGCACAATACATAATCTCCTCTACATTGATCATCAATTTAGCAGCATTAAAAACAATGAAACATCAATCGCATGCGCACATTAACACAGTATGTAACCCGAGGAAAGTATACAGTTGAAAAACCCACACTATCTATATATTATAATGATTGAGAACATGTAACAATACATAGTACAATACTCCTCACAAGTACTCAGTACTATCTCCACCTGTTACACACAAAACTAGCTCAGATCCGAACAAGTCACAAGTTCAAATCTCCTCCGCTGCTTTTCCTACCTCCACTGCACAATCCAAAGTGAAAATCACGTGAGCACAAGCTACAATTGCCTAGATATTGGCCCACACTGTGCAAACCTCATTGGCATTACTCAATCCATGCATGTGCAAAATCTCATGCACAACTGATAGTCACAACTTACCCTTTCACTTACCTCTAACACCTGTCTCTGTTGAATTGTCCATGCACTGTGCTAACTGATGTATTATTTAGTTGCTTTATGAGTTAATAATTAGTGAATTAATTAACAATCAATTCACACAACTCATCACTAGTGTATTCTTTAGTTAGACTAAATACAACTAGTTCAACTAAGTCAAACTGAACACAAATCCATCAACTCCACATCCAACTACACAGAAGTCACATGCATGAGTTCTAACTGAAGTCCTCCATGCAATAGCTCAACTAACACATAAGAAACCACGTGATTCCTTCTGTTAGTTGCATGTGCCACATCCGTAGCTCGAACTGAAGTGCTCCAAGAGAATAAGATAATGTTTAGAGTCCAAATATTACTATGGGCTAATAATATTTGATTGTTTCTATTTTTAGCCTGGCAGTATAAAAATAGACTCTGATCACTCCGTTGTAAACCAAAAAATAGAAGTCCATCTATTTTTCCCAACATGACCAATCATCCATAAACAGCATCCTGCAACTCATAGACCATGATCCATATGTCTAAAAATAGACATTGCGCCAAAAATAGCCTGCGGGCCTATTTAGTGAAGGTGACTTCTTTTCACTAAACTCCATTATCTTGTTGCATTTTTAACATGTGTTAGACCAGGAACATATAAAACATCATTAATGTGCTTTTGTTTTCCTTGTTTTGTCTTCACAGCAATTGTTCCCTTACCTTTAGCTTCATCTGGCTTGTCATCTTCCAATAGTACATCAAATTTTGTAGATTCATCTATCTCTACAAAGCCATCTTTGTTTCCTATCATGTGATTGTTGCAACCACTATCCATAAGCCACACCTCTTTGGAAACATTATTAGTTGAATTAGAAGCCAAGAATAAAGTGCCAACCTCTTCTTTTTCTTCAGAAAAATTAACTTCTTGTGTTTGTTTTTTCCAACAATTTCTTTCATAATGGCCAAATCTTTTACAATAAAAACACTAAACTTGGGATTTATTAAATCTTTTACCTCCATCATTGTCATCATTACCTCTTCCTTTGTTGTATGTAGAAAAAAATCTTCCTCGACCTCTGCCTCCTCTGTATGTTTGTCCTCTTCCTCTTCCTCTTCCAAAAGTGTTCTGGCTTTCCTCATGAAAGGAACCACTTTTGTCTTTGAAAATATTTCCTCTTTCTTGAAAAGGTTGCTCAATAGACTTTTCAGAATATCTATTTATTCTTTGCTCATGAGATTGAAGAGACCCCATTAGCTCATTCACAGACCACTGAGTTAGATCCTTAGACTCCTCAATAGCAACAACAACCCCATCAAATTTTGCAGGCAAACTTCTTAAAATCTTCTCAACAATTTTTTGATCTTTTAAATCTTCTCCATAAGACCTAATTTCATTCACTATACCCATAACTCTAGTGAGAAAATCTTGAATAAATTTAGAGTTTTGCATGCACAAGGTTTCAAATTCTCTTCTTAATGACTGCAACTTAACAATTTTTACCTTATCACTTCCTTGATATGCTTGCTGCAAAGCATCCCATGCCTCCTTTGATTTTGTTACTCCAACTAGTCTGGGAAAAATAGAATCATGCATTCCTTGCTGGATTAGGATGAGAGCCTTTGAATCTTTCTTAGGATTTTCCTTTAGCTGGCTTCTTTGGTCTTGACTCCAGCGGGCAAGTGTGTGAGCATCTGGTTCTGTATATCCATTCTCTATGAAATCCCACAAATCTTATGAGAGAAACAATGTTTTTATCTTAATGCTCCAAAAACCAAAGTTCTCACCCTTATTTGTGGCTGAGAAATATTCATATTGTTGGCCATTGCTACTAACTGCTGAGCACTCCAACCAATAACTTGAATTTGCACAGGCTTCACAAAATTATGGAAACTCTTGCAAATGGCTTTCACAAACTTTTGAAACCTTCTACCAACAACACACACTTTACTTATAAATCAACTCTCTTAACCTAGTTCTGATACCAAGTTAAATCTAGCAAGAGCATGCATATGAAAACATAAACAAAACTAATGAACAAAAATAAGAAAAGTCTGATTCTCAATCCATCAGCTAAACTCTCATTTGGATCTCCTATCTCCATAGGAGCAATGAATACATTATTATCTAGCCCACATATTTCTAATTTCATTATCCATTATCTAGCTAATCTACTGTCCCTAATAATTTGCTAAATGATCACTGACTACATCTATAAAGTTGTTGTCCTAATTTTGATAACTCCGAACACAAAATTTGCTAGCTAGTTTTTCAGCAATTACATAGCTTTATTTTAAGCATTATCCTCAACATATTATTGGGAGTTCATTATTCTAGATACAGATAATGTATAAATTGGAAATTATTATTGATATAAATCAAAGAAGAAAAAAATAGAGGATAAGTCTCTATACTAAAACATTGACATTGAGATAGACAGTGTTTTAGTATAAAAAATAAAAGAATTGTAAAGTATATGTAACTATTTTTTTAATGAAAAATATATATCTTTTTCTTTACTAAAAAAGAGTTAGTTGGTCTGGGTGTTTTTTTTCGAATTAGATTAGTTATTGTTTAAAATTTATTTTCTAACGTATAATTTTTTTTTAGCATTTTTAAAATTTGATATATTTTAAATATATCAAACTAAATTAGAAACACCATATCATAAACAAAAGCAAATTTTACAAATGATTTGGCAAAAATGAAAGAATTGGTAATTATTTTCTTTTACCAACTCGACAAAATTCCTATGCATACAGCTCATCATCAAGTCATAATGAAAACGATTATTCAAGGTGGATAGATAATATGTATTACAAAGAGGACATTATATAATTGACTTTGTTTTCAACCATTTGTGATTGATAAAGAATGTGTACACAAGTTTATATGATGAAGTAAAATTGTTTAATACAGTGTAGCAAGCATTTGTGAAGATGGCTTATTTTCAAATAAGCTCTACCTGGTTCAGAAGAGAAGTTGTGCCTTTCCCTGTTCATTAGACGGGGTATCTACCGTAGATTTTCATAATAGAAACAATCGTATTGCAGAGAAAAAACACGCCGCAAGTATCTGCCATAGCTTTTCAGAATACAGAGTAATGATGTAGAGAAAAAGCATGATACACACAATCATAAGTAACCGAGCACTTGAACGTGCAATGAAACTTTATTTTGGTTACGGATCATAAGTGTTCTAATAATATCTTAAATCTGTTTGACTATGCCGTGAAAATGGCAGACTCTGGACATAGAATTCGCAGCATCCTAGGAAATGGCGACGAGAGCTTCAATTGTGCACGTCCATTATGATCGATTACCTAAAATAATATCTAGACATATATTTAATTATCTTTTCAATTTGAAATTCTTTATATTTCTAATGTGCGTTTATATATATATATATATATATTTATATTAAATAATTGTTAATATTCAATGTTTTAGTGATAATATATAGGTGTGTTTCTAATTTATAAAAAAAAGTATTTTTAAAATGTGATATATTTTGATTATCAAAAATTTATAAATTAAATTTTTTGATTTCAATTATCATTAAAAATTTCAATTTTATGATATAAATTGAATTTACCAATTCAATCATATAAGAAGAGTTTAATTGGTCATGTAAATCATTAGATTCAAAGTTTAGATCCCCACTTGGTTCAAGCCAACATTAAAAAAATGAAGAAAAAAATATCAATCACATAAGAAGAGTTTAATTGGTCATTTAAATCATTAGATTCAAAGTTTAGATCTCCACTTGGTTCAAGCCAACATAAAAAAATGAAATATATATATATATATATATATATATATATATATATATCATATCTTGATATTTATATTATAGTTCATAGCTTGATATTTATATTATACTTATATATTATGTAACTATATACATTTTTCAGAGAGAAAATCCATATATGGCCACAGCCCTCATGATTACAATATGACCGAAGCCAGTCAGAATACGGCCGAAGCCAGGCAGAATATGGCCGAAGCCGGCAGATACAGCAGAGCCGTCACAAATCGCCGAAGGGGGGACCTCCACAGGGTTCGAACTCGGCTGGGGGGAGCGAAAGCCATCCGCCCCAGCCGTCTTATCATGCACGCTGGGTGCATGTAACTATATACATGCAAATATGAAACTTGCACTAAGAGGAGCATTATGATTATACTAGGGAAATTAGTAACTTGTAGTTGACACATGTCTCTTCTAAAATAAAAATGTATTTGTTGTTACTTTTAATTATAGTATAATGTCAATGATACCACTTTCATTCTTGTTGGTGGTTGATAGTGCAACCCATACGTGAAAATTGACTACAGTGCCATTTGTAGAGTGTGTTAGCTTATCCTTTTTTCACGTGTTTTTAGGGCACAAAGTGGAGTTTGTAGACTCCTTTTCAGCCTAGGATAAGAATTCGAATTCTTAACCCTGATTGTCTACAATGTGTCTTCATTGATCACACAAGCATAGCCCTATTTTACAAAAAGATGACAAACATGGTGGCCCATTCCCATGTGCATATTGTAAATTGAAGAACTTGGTGGTTCATTCCCATGTGATTTGTAGTTGAAGTTTAAGAAGTTTCTCATAGAATTTTAGTGACGATGTTGAATTCACTCCAAACTAATATCCCAAATGATAGTAGCCAATAAAAATCCAATAGTTTATCTCTATGTGCCTTAAAAAGGAAAACCCTACCTTATGTGTAGTTGACATTGAGTAGAACTCAATAGTGACCAATGTTGCCAAGATTAATTCAGAGGACTCTCAATTGTTGTGTCACAAAGATGACACTATTGTCTCTTTCCCTACATGTTCTTGTGACTTCCACAACAATCTCACTTCTCTTGGAGCTTGTATTGAGTATACCAACCCTATCCACTTTGGCAGAGTCCTCTTCATTTTTTTTTATTATTGAATCAATTGACAGGATACAAAGCTCATGCACTTTCAATTCATTACAGGAGAGATGCCCCACATCTGATGAGTCTAGGTGTACAAACACCCACTAATAACAATACATCTCCTCTCGTACAATGCACTTTTCACATGTGCCTAATTAGATAACATTGGCATGTCAAGCTCAACTACAAAGAGTATTGGGGAGTGAAAATCCTATCACAACTTCAATTACATGATGAATTACAGTGATTGGAATATTGTTGCTCAACATCCAAACTTCAACAACTTGACCCAAAATTTTTAGCTTCAACTAGAAGCCACTCATGCATATGCATCTCTGAGTAAGTAACTCAATCATTTTCCCCTATGTTCTCACACTTCACTATTTCTGACAACACCTTATCAAATTTTCATTTAAATGCTAATAAGTTAAGATATCCCTAGTATTGTTTATGTCTTTGATGGTGCCTTTACAGATGACAATGCATTGTTTTGGGGAATCAAATACTACAATTATATGCTTTTGGAAGTTGAACCAATGGGTAATGTCCAGTCTAACTCTTCATCTATGCTCTTTTTTCATATGCTACCGACTTACGGCATTTCCATTGCAACTTTTGATGCAATTGTTGGTTATGAGAAAATTGAATCTAATATCATTGTCACAACATACCAGAGTAAATTTTTAAATGTTCTTTTTCATTAATAATAAATTAGTATCAATCTATTTTGACTCTCAATTTACTAAGTTTAAGGAGGAATCAAATCTCTTTTCCCTCTAAAAGAAGTTTCTCAAGATATTTCATCTTTCTCTAACATTACTAAATCCAGAGTTAAAAGAGATTTAAGCTCGTTTAATTATTAATTATAATTAATTACAATTACAATTATAATTAATTACAAGTACAAATATAATTATAATTATTAATTGTATGTTTTTTATTTTATTTTATTTTGATAGAGTCAAATTAAATAATACATTACCACATCTCTACCACACTGAGTTAGCACCTCTATGCTAAAAATTAAAATAAAATACTCAAACTATTTTAATTTTTTAACATTTTTTTGGACCATGTTCATCCAAAACCTAACTTATTTTAATTTTTTAACATTTTTTGGACCATGTTCATCCAAAACCTAACTTAAGGGTTTCATAAAATTTAAGTTAAGTTTGACATCACCAACCATCAACCACCAAAGCACACTCATTGTGACATTGATGATTGTGATCGATATTAAGTTGTTGAAGAGGGAAAGCACCTATGGATTAAGTTGTACCCAATAAAAGGATAATTTTGTGTCACTATTCTTTAAGGGATATCCTAACTAATAGACAAAATGGTCATTTTTATGGTATTTTTTTATTAGTTTTAACCAAAATTCGATAGAGATTTTTAAAAACTTGAGTTTGCGCTGTTTAATCCTGAGTTTTTCAGGGTGTTGAATCTATTTATGCATTCAAAAATATATTTTAAACAACAAAAAACCACAATCTTGTTTGAAATTGCATAGTTGGATTCCAGTGAAAAATGTCATTTCATCTATTAACATAAAAAGACACTATTCTTAGTACCTTAGGGTGCAAGGACTCTACCAATAGGCATGCCATTTTCCTATTAAGCAAACAATTTTAATGAAATCTTTTTCACACAAATAGACAGTTCTCTTAAATTAGATTAGGACAATGTCAATATATTGTTGGCATTATTTTGGCTTGAAGTTTTGATAACCTTTAATTTTATCCATAATATTCATATTTTTTTAAAGTAACCTATTTAAAAGTGCAAAGACTCCATTATAAATATCATTGGGCCATGACTGATCTTAGTTGGTTTCCTATAAAGGTTTTCAAGGTAAAAACATTGTATCCATGCTATTAATGTCATAAAATGTAATTGTTTATTCTTTCGCATTATTGTTTTATTATTTACTGATTGGAATCACAGCTAGAGGTGCTTAACATCTTGTGTCTTTTAAACTAAGATAGAACATGTTTTCATTGGAGACTTCTTTATTGTACACAGATGTTTTCTATTATTGTTTTTCTCTACCCTCAAGAAATTTTTCTCCTATATAGTTTTCATGAGAATGTATTTCATTTTTTTTCTTTCGGCAATAAATATGATATATAATATATATATGTAGATGTGACACTCTATCACTATTGTTGTTTAGCCTTGTGTTTCCTTTCTGCAAGAAGTTCATAGTATCTTGAGCTAGTGAGCTTTTCATTGGTCTTTGTTCTTAATGTAACTTTTGAAATTTTATATGCAGATGGGAACATGGGATGATATTCTAACATTACGTGTGCAAGATCCATCCACTACAAAGTTCTCTTCATCCGACCTTACATGGTTTAAGGTGGAGGTTTGTCTCAAAATGTAGATCATGTTGCTCTAATTCCATTATCGAGAGTTAAGGTATTCAAAAGTATAATAGCTGAGTTAAAGCTAAGGTAATGTCCATGTTCTAAAAAAGCTTTGAATTCGTACCCACCCATGCCCATTGAGAGAGTGAACTACATTGATAAAAAGACAATGCTTCTAGTACTTCTATTATTATAGAATAATAATTCTTAAATTTTCTTAATTTAATAATAGCTCCACTTAAGCTAAACTAGTGCTTATGTTCTCAGAAGTTTTAGTAACCATGCACGTTCACATAACAATCTCCATTGATTCAGAGATAATGCTTCTGCTACTTCTTCTATGATGATAGAATAATAATGCTTCCTTTCTTTAATTTAATCATAGCCGTGCTTAAGCTAAACTAATGTTCATGTTCTCTGAAGCTTTTAAATTCATACCCATTCATAGAATAATATTCATTGATTCAAAGATGGGTATGAGAGGATGAATTTCGTTGTAATCTCCACCACAACGGTAATAGATTTAGGTTTAGGGTTAGGGTAAATCAATGATAGACGCAGTCACATGCATAGTAAAGGTTTTATTTAAGAAATGGATAACATGGAATAGGGGATTATATGCTTACCGGTTATCAAAGAAGGATTTGACGCTTCTGCATCGGGTGCGGGTTTTCAGTTTGAGGATTTGTGTATGAAAATGGATTCCAAAGATGAGGACAATGGGAATGGCAACAAAAACACCATGGATGTGGTGATAGTGGGCAGGTTAGTTGGTTTTAATTTACTAAATTTATATTTTGCTCTCATAATCTATTAGGAGAAAATTGTGATTATGCACTGCTACCATTTGTATGTCATGGCTAGGGTTTTTATTTTTAGTAAGTGTAAAATTGTGATTGTGAACTGCTACAGTTGGTATGTCATAGCTAGGGTTTTTATTTTTAATAACTGTATTTAAGAATTATATTTTTTCATGACTTTGTACTACACGCTTATCCTGCAACCCATTCGTGCACATATTTCTTTTCTTTTACCCTCCATTGTTATTTTGGGCTTGTTTTGATGCTTTTTTCTCCTGATTTTATATGAGACACGAAGCTAATAATTTCATTGTTATTATATGTGTTGAATCATCTATGTATTGCTATATTTTGGCCCAAGTTATATAGTTACATAAACCTACACAATAGTTGTCCTTTTTTTTATAAATTGTTATTCATATGTATATACTTTTTACTTACATAAACCTACACAACAGGTGTTTTTTTATAAATTGCCATTTATATGTATATACTTTCCACCTGGCTATGCAAAATTTTTCCAAGGAGACCACGACTAAGGAAAGGTTTCATATTCCCCACCAGAGAGGTCTAGTTGCAAACATGTATGGAAGCAAAAACGGGTAATCAATATTTTTACATTTCTTGATTTTATTCTTATACTTTATGGATGTCAGGTCATGTAATAATTAATGATAATCCTACTTCTCCCCCTTTCATGCAGGTCAGTGGTTCTGGCCTGGGAGGTGATATGTTTCCGGTCAATGATTTGTACATTCCTCGTAGACCAGCTGAGGAAAAGGCACAACTGCATCAGGTTAATACTTGTTAACAATGAAAAGTCAAGGCATAGATCTGAAGTTTTAGACAATACACTAATCAACAACTTCATGTTTAGGACTTGTGCGAATCCAAAAGGACAGCACGAATAGGAATAGATGATGCAAGTCTGTCAAAGATCATGGAGGATGCGATTAAGATGTGTCCATGGTTACATCGCTATGTTCTTGAGAAGCAAGCACAACTATGACAAGTTAGTATAAATTTGTTAATTGAAAATTTAAGGTGATGTATTAGGAAGTAGATTAATGACACTATATCACTCTTTGTGCAAGAAGTTTCGATGACTTGTGCTAGTGAGCTTTTCACCAGTCTTTATTTTTTAATGTAACACTTGATATTTTATATGCAGATGAAAAGATGGGATGATATTCTTACACTCCCTGTGCAAGAGTCATCCACTACAAAGTTATTTTCATCCCACCTTACTTGGTTTAAGGTGGAGGGTTTGTCTCAAAATGTTGATCATGTTTCTCTAATTCCATTCTCCAGAGTTGAGGACTTTGTGAAGGGAGAGTGTTCTAGTGTTGAATATACTATAAGGTTTCATGTTGAAGAAGGATGGAAAAAGAAAAAGGTAGTTCATATTTTCCAAGAGTTGATGGCTATCTAGAATATATATTGTAAGTTTATCTTTTAAATTTCATTGCATCATTGCCAATATTTTTTATGGTCATGATGGAAATGCATTTCATGCATGTGGCTTTGATCAGCACGTTTATTTCTTTGTAAATGCATAGATATTGGTGTTATTATGTTCCTAATGACCACATGAAGAGTGGAACCTTAGAAAGTGTATTAAACTGTCAAATAAAAAATGTGTTGGATGACTTAACACATTTCTTTAAAGGGTGCTAACTCAATGGAAGAGCACTTGTCTTGCATGTAGGAGGTTGGTGGTTCAATTCCATCATGCCCTAACATGAATTAATCACTAAAGAAACAAAAATATTCACATTCTATATTTTGTTTCTAAAGAGAATTTTTTATTGTCTCTAGAGAGACAATAACTAGGATTAAAGACCTACTCTCTCTGTAGAAACAATATGTTTCAAAATGTACCTATAGTCTCTTGAGAGGAAAAAATGAATTTTCTTTTAAGAGGCAATAATACTTGTATTCTACATTGTCTTTATAGAGACAATTTATTGAGACACTCGCTTAAAGACAATATTTAAGACATTTCACAAGTTTCTTTTTGTCTCAAGTTAAGACACTTTACTAAAAAATTATCTTAAATAGTGTCTTAAAACCCCCCTTTACGTAGTAGTGAGTACTTTGTTGATTGATATCTCACCAAAGTCAATATTCAATGAATAGACTTCAAAGGCATGGTCATTTTTGTTAATAATTCGACAACGGCATATTTATTAATTGTACAAAATTGTTGTATCTGCATTGTTGCAGTAAACAATATAATTAGCACAACCACATTAGTAAATGTGGTTGATATACACTAATTAGTGTCATTTTTGTAGGCTCATTGGTGTACAAAAGGTGGAAACTAGCACAGCCACATTAGTAAGTGTGGTTGAAATATACCAACCCATGTCATTTTCATATGCCTATTGGTATACAAAAGGGGTAAAATGCATTCGAGTATGTCAACCACATTTACTAATGTGGTTGTGCTAGTTGACTAGTGGTGTGAGTGGGGAATATTAGTAGACAATGGCTGACAATGATTTCCCATGTTTGATCATGCTCAAGTGTGGTTGAAATATACCAACCCATGCCATTTTCATATGCCTATTGGTGTACAAAAGGGGTAAAATGCATTCGAGTATATCAACCACATTTACTAATGTGGTTGTGCTAGTTGACTAGTGGTGTGAGTGGGGAATATTAGTAGACAATGGCTGACCATGATTTCACATGTTTGATCATGGTCGAGGATGGTTGACCATGGATGACTCTCATTGGGCATGATGACTATGGTTTGACCATGTTGACCATGGGTGAACATGGTTTGAAAAATTCGGCCGTGGTTGACTATATTTTTCTATTATGGTTTCCCATGTTAAGAATAGGTGACCATAATTAACCATATTTTTCTATCATAGATTATGGTTTCCTATGTAGAGAATACATGACAATAGTTGACCATGTTCAACTATAGAAACCCTCCTCAATCATATTTGAATTTCTTTGACCATGTTTGACTATTGTATTGTTTGGTGGCAAACATAACCATTGAAACCATATCATCTAACTCATCCGCCCTAACTGTTGATCCAATAACTATTTGTGGATAATAATTAATGCCATAAGCATTAGAGAAATTTTGAGGTCTAAAATGAGCCTTACAACAAAAATGTACAACCAAAATCAACTTTATAATAACTAATATAATTCAAGATGATGATGTCAATAATCGGGGATGATTCACCATTTTTGGAGTAAAAAATTAAAAATATTAACAAATAGAAAAATAACAAAGCTACTTTTTCAACTAGTATTTTCCACTTATCTTCCTATGAATTTACTCAAATTTCGAGTGGGAGCACTCTTTGGATGCAAAATTTAACTCCACATCCAAGGAATACACATGTTGCATACTTTCGTTACAACATATATTTAATTGACAATACAATCATGAATAAGTATATAAACACAAGTTTAAACTCAAATTATACTAGTAATCAACATAACAACTCAAATAATAACATGTAATTCTTAAAATTATATATTATTACCAAAGTATTTCTTATTCGTTAATTAATTATAATTACCTTAAACGTTTATGTTAAAGTAATTGTGTTATGAAAAAAAGACATAGAATCCTTCATTAATTCTAAAATTTTAAGAATGTCGTAATTGATAATAAAAGTAAATTTGTACATTAATAATATTGTTCTCAACTTAAATACAAAATTAGAAAAAGGAAAAAGGAATATAATTGGCATTATTCATTATGGGCTATGAATAAGTCAGAGTTATGTGTCTTGGCAACCAATAAATCCAATGTTATAGCCCAATTAATGTGAGGGGAAAATATATGCCAACCATTAGATTTATTTAAGTACATTATCCAATGGATGACATATATTGCCCTGGGCATTAATGGGGATATAGCATTAGATTTATTGATCTCCACACGCTTTAGGATGGGTAGAAGGTTTTCTGTATGCAAACGTTTCAATTTTTGGGCCTATAGTTTGTTGGTTCCATTTTTCACCTGGGGCACACAGTTTTCCTTTATCCTTTTTCATTTTATGTTTTCATGCATTATGCTTAGATGTTTCTGGAAAGTTGGGAACAAATCTCAAGAATATCATTACACACCTAATATAAGTAGAGACTCTAGCACTTCCAAATCATGCACGTACCATCAAGCACCTACTATAAGCAGAGACTCCAACACTTCCAAATCATAGATGTATCTTCAGTGCATTTAGATCTTGTGTTTGGATGGGGTCCCTTGGGTCAGTTTGGGGTTAAAACAACCCAATTTTTGATACAATTTTGTAAAATAATTTAAAGTCTCCGCAATTTTTCCATGCGGAGCACGTAGATGAATAGGAATCAAAGGGGTTTAGCCCCTCGTTTTACAAAAATTTTGAGTCGGTTTTAAGATTCACCCATGGTCTGCAGGCCATGGCATTGTATGAAAATGGCTATAAATAGGTGTCTTAGAGAGTTTAAGGCATAATTGATGAATAGGGAGAAAGGAAATGATAGCGAAGAGAAGTGGGTAAGATAGAAGAAAGGCTCTGCAGCTGAGTGCGCAGACCCCTGCAGTTGAGTGCACATGGTAGTTTTGAGTTTGTAACCTTGAATTGAAGATCAATAAAAACAGTTACTGAAGAATTCTTGCGTATTTCTGTTTATTTCTATTAATTCTATATGATGTCAATGAATGATGTGTTTTATGGAATATTGATTGAATGTTATGTGATTCTCTTAAATAAGTGTTAATGATGTACACAATGCATGTCTAAGTATTTTCGCGAAGACTTTGATGAATTCTCTAACGTTTACTAATAACTTAAGTAAATATGTGCGAACCCTAATTTAGGAATGCTCTCTGATGCGCGTTAGTAGGCAAACTAACTGTTAAAGGTCTGCAAGGACTAATCGTAGACCTTCACGAAGGTCTGAAGACTATTTTAACAGAGTTGCAGTAGTGTGCCCTAAGAGTGTATCATTCTACGCGAAGGAAGATCTGAGGCGCTCGAAGACATCACACTAGTCTCTGGATGCAGAAACGTGGTTCTTGCATCCCCACATACTGCTTTAGGTGAGATTGCAACCTACGCTACGCGATTTGTTGCTGAAAGGGCTAGTAGTGTAGGTTTTTGTTGGTTGGCGCAGCTAACTCTGAACCTGGGTCAAGACCCCCTAAGACAACAAATGGTTCCGTCGCCGAGACTGGGATCTACTTGAAAGAGAGGTGTGATGTTGCATCATTGGAATCCAACCAAGAAAGAAATTGAAAAGTGGTTGGATCAGAAGATTCATGAGTTCGTGGCGCAAATAAAATAGGAATCTGTACCTGTCAAACGAAGAGTGGTTGAACAGGTATCTATATATAGAGATACAAGAGATCTTCTTCTACACTTTTCCCATTAAATTGTATTAGTGGTTAGCTAAATTAACAGATAGTCAAGGAAGGTGGAATCTCGATAGTCCTATAGTGTGGACTCCAGAATTATTGCGACAACTAGAAACCTTTGAAAACAAGATTGCACGAGTTGTCGACCATTGGCTCGATCGAATTCTAAGAGGATTTGTTACAAAATTTTCAGTTGATACCTCGATCAGCTATAGCGGAGCGGAGCGACGATTTTTCAAAGGATCGCAAGGTAAGTATTTAAGATCATTGAATACTTGGATTAAAATTTTGTTATGTGAAAAATGGGTGATGCCATTGCCTTAGGTCTAGAATATAGTTCGTTAATTGGACCTCCTTCAAGCGACGACGAAGGAATGGTGCAGGCTTCATCTCAAAGTTTTGTCTAGTTGATAACGTAGGGTTTTCCGTGAACACATCATCCATCCACTCCACCTTTGCCTCCACCCCTACTGCATACACCTTCACCCACACCTCCATCTCCACCACCACCATTCAACATGACGAATGCAATGAGGTTGCCGATTTTCAAGGGCATAGGGAGTGAAGATACAGAGTAGTTTTGTTTTGTCGCGAATGTTGTGTGGACATCACAACAAATTACTGATGAAAATATAAAGAAGGCACAATTGGTTACTGCTCTGCAGGATCGCGCGCTAACTTGGTATATTAAGTATTATTTTGATAATCCTCTTGCATCGCTAGCAGAGACTAAGGCTACTTTAAACAACGAGTTTAGTAAGCCTAATTATGACTCCCAATTAGTAATTGGATTCAAAGAAACCATGATGAGGGTCAATGATACACCTTGAGAATTAGATCAAAGGTTGAAGTGTCAAATTCAAGAAGCTAACATGCAGCTCATAGATAGTCAGCATCGCGAATGGTTTATAGCTTCGCTTCTGCCCCACCTGAGAATTTCTCTGTCACAACAGAAGATAGGAACACAGGCAGAAGCCTTGGAAATCGCGATGAGGTTGCATGCATCACCTATTTAGGATGCGACCTTGGGGGTACAACAGATCCACTCTCAGTTACAGAGCCTACACCTAGAACTACAGAGTTTGAAGAAAGACAAGGAGACTAAACCAGAAGTGCGCGTGGAAGTCTGGTGTCTGAAATGCAAGAGCCAAGGGCACAATAAAGACCATTGTCCCGTATATGCTAATTACATTACAGGAGGGGGACCAATTCCCCTGAATCCAAATCCCCAACAAGGTCGAGCATGGGGGCTGCGCTATGGTGCATTATTTTTCAGGTTGCTAGACCACATGCGACAGATAATTGTCATTTACTTCAAAAGTTCGTATAGACACCCCACCATTTGTTCTGTAACCTGTGCAAATCAGTGGGCCATGATGAGCACCACTGTCGCAGCTATGAGATGATGATGGAAAGAACACCTACATACTGGACGTAAGCAGAAACTCAACCTCCAAAGCATGGCACTGGAGGAGCGCGCGGAGGTTATCAAGGACGCAGACGGGGCCAAGGAGGAGGACCTGGTAGAGATCGCGGTCATATTATCTGCTACAACTGCAAACAACCAGGTCACTACACGCAAGAATGTAAGAATCATACACATCCATCATGCCAATACTACAGCCAGTTTGACCATACTATAGAAGAGTGCCCAGTGCTGATAGCTAAAATTCAAGAGAATAAAGCGAAGCCTACACAAAACTTACAGATGATGAAAGCTAAGCCCTGCAAGGAAGATCAAAGCGTGAATATAGTGCTAAGAAGTGGAATAACAACTGGTGATGATAAAGGTAAACAACCTGAAGAGGACGGATGGGTCCGTAAGGCCCTAGAGAAGGAAGTTGCCTTTGATCTAAATTGTGATAAGGAAACTTTTATGGAAGTCAAGAAAAGCTTCGTTGAGGCATCTACCTCTGAAAGTTAGGGCAAGGTGCAAGAAACCAGCACACCTGTAGAGGTTGATCCCTCTGTACTTACTATGTTTTTGGAGACCTGCATAAAACTATTGCGCTATAGCAAAGTTGTGGAAGGCCTACAGGAATTAATAAAAAAATGTGTAAGGAAAGAGAATGTCCATGATGGACACCGGGTGGTCAAAAATATTGGCAAACATAAGGCACGAACGAGGTGCGAGATGAGGCTCACAGAGCAAATAGGTGATTATGAGATGGACTAGGTCATCTTGGATATGGGGTTCTGATGTGAACGTATTACCAAAACAAACATGGGAAATAATGGGGAGACCTACGTTATAGTGGTCTCCGATTCAGCTTAAAATGGTGAACCGGTAGAAAATCGTCCCCATGGGACGATTATATGGAGTAACAATTGATATAGAAGGTGCGAGCACGATGGCTGACTTTGAGGTTATAGAAATCGTCGATGAAAATAATCCATACCCTGTGCTCCTGGGAATTGACTGGGCCATCGATATGAATGGGGTCATCAATTTGAAGAAGAGGACAATGTCATTTGAAAGAAAATCGCTTCGGGTTGTAGTACCGTTGGACCCTGCAGAAGAGGCACGCTATACTGAACTAGTCCGCGATTATGAAGAAAGTGATAACGAACTGGATTAAATCTACAAAATAATAGCGCGGGATTAACACCAGATCAATCCGATGGAAGATGGGAGGATTACATGGGATCGGGAGAGTTCCCGCACCTCTGATTCAGATGAGGAATTAGAGCATTGGAAAAATCACTTGCATGAAGTATCTACGTTGCAATGCAATATGATGACAATGTCATTGCGCTGTGTTTCGTCGGAGGTAAGGAAATTACCCTATTATGATGGTTTAACTGGTGTTGGATGAATTTGAGCACGAAGTCCCTGAGGATCATCGCTTCCAAGCATTAGAGTTAGTTCTGTGCACTCTGCCTACACGATGGTGGGGAACACATAAGGATAGCTTTGCTGGATGGCGAGATTACAAAAGAATGATGAAGTTGCGGTATGGGCATGTTAACACTAGAATGACTGAGAAATATAATGGAAGGGATGATCTGCACGATCACCTAGCAAAATGGATTAAAGAATGGAGGACAAAACCACATCCAGAGTGGGTACACATATTTTGCCATACTTTGGATACAATTCCCATGAACTGGTATTTGGAAACGGAGCTTCGCCAGGACACCGCAGAGTGAGATATATTGAGGGAAGGGTTCTTATTGACCTTCAGCTTTGAAGATGGCTTCGCAAGCATCGATGAAGCTCTACAAGAGATTAAGGCAGTTATCTTTAGAATGCCACAAGAACCTATGGAATGGATCCAACCAGACTGGAGCACCCAGCTGTGCCATGCGCTAGAATGCTATAATGTGACCGCTGAAGAGGAGGATGAAGATCCGAGAAACATTAATATTCCAGAGGCAGAAGGGCATCGCAAAGTCGAAGGCCCACAAATAGAAAACCCAGACATCTCTGTGTCGTTGAAGACCAAGCAAGTAAACATTGGCACTGAAGCAAAACCGAAGTTCACGAAAATTGGAGATTATTGGGATGACGCTACCGTGGATAAAGTTGCTAAGTTACTCCACAAATACCAAGATCTCTTCCCTACCAAGTTTTCAGATTTGAAGGGCATAGTTGGTGATTTGGGCATTATGAAGATCACTCTGAAGCTAGACGCGAAGCCTATTAAACAGAGGTTGTATCACCTTAATCCTAAATACAAGGAAAAGGTTCACCTAGAGCTGGATAAGATGTTGGAGGCAGGCATCATAGAACCAGTTGAAGAATCTGATTAGGTGAGCCCGATGGTGGTTCAGGAGAAGAAACAAAAGGGTGAAATAAGGATTTGTGTAGATCTACGGAAGCTTAATGATGCGTGTGTTCACGACCCATTCCCAACACCATTTACAGATGAAGTGTTAGACAATGTTGGAGGGTAGGAGGCCTATTCCTTTACTGATGGGTTTTTTGGGTATCATCAGATCAAGATCACGGTAGAAGATAGGAGCAAAATGACCTTCGCGACAGAGTGGGGTTGTTTTTAGTACAATGTGATGTCGTTTGGAGTCAAGAATGCGCTTGCGATATTTTCCCGCATAATCATAGAAACGTTAAGGGAATTCATTCATAAGTTCCTGGAAGTCTACTTTGATGACTAGACAGTGTTTGGATTAGTAAAGCGCCATGTTGCAAGTCTACACCTGATGTTGGATACGTGTCGCAGATGCCAGATCATGTTGAACTTGAAGAAATGCATATTTTTTGTTCCCTTCGGGATTTTGTTGGGTCATGTGGTGTGCAAGCAAGGATTGATGGGGGACCCTACAAAGATTGCGGTAATTGTGAATTTGGAGGCCCTGAGGAATGTTAAGCAGTTATGCGCAATGCTGGGAAATACGAGATATTATAGAAAATTTATCAAAGATTATGCTCAAATTACTATGCCCATGGAGAAACTGCTGAAGAAGGACACAACATTTTGTTGGGACGAAGAATTTCAGCGCACCTTAGATGTATTCAAAGAAAAGATGGTCATTGTGTCAATCTTAGTATTCCCTGATTGGAAAAAGGAGTTTAATGTACATGTGAATGCCTCTTGCATTGCGTTGGGTGGAGGGCTAACACAAACCGGTGAAGGAGAGATGGACCATCCTATAGACTTCGCAAGTAGGAAATTATCGAAGGTTGAGAAGAATTATTCAATGATTGAGTGTAAAGTATTGGCCATGTTATATGCGTTGCAAAAATTTAGGCATTATCTGTTAGGAGGGAATTTCAAGATGTACAAAGATCATTGTGCCTTTAAATACCTGGTCAATAAGCCTGTGTTGGGGGGGAGATCTATAGATGGTTGCTATTATTTTAGGAATATGACTTGAAGTCATTATGAATCTAGGGAGGTTAAATGCAGGACCTGACCATCTGTCTAGGATTGAAATAGGAGAGGAGCCTAATAATTTGGAGGAAGAGCTGCTAGATGCACATCTATTTGCATTGCGCATAGAAGATAATCATTTTACTGATATTATTCACTTCTAGACTACGAGGATGGCACTAGAAGGATATACAAGTCAACAAAAGAAGGATTTAGTACTGCGCGCAGAAATTTTTTTAGTTATCGCAAGACCTTTGTATAAGATGGGTACAGATGAAATATTGCGAAGATATGTGCCAAATTTTGAGCGGGATAGCATTTTCGCTGAAGCTCATGGGGGAGTTATGGGAGGTCATTACGCAGGCAAGGCAATCACGCAAAATATTTTGCACGCAGGTCTATGGTGGCCTACATTGCATAAGGATTCCAAGGCGTGTTGTAAGGCATGTGATACATGTCAAAGAACTGGCAGACCATCATGAAGGGATGAATTTCCAATACATCCTCAAGTACCTTTGCAGTCGTTGTAGAAATGGATGATTGATTTCATTGGGCCAATTCAGCCCTCGGGAAAGAAAACAGGTGCGCGTTATATCATCACTACAACGGAATATCTAACCAAATGGGCGGAATCATAATTGATTAAGGATTGTAAAGGGGCTATGACAACAAAGTATTTGTTTGTGTATGTCTTAACCAGATTTGGATGCTCGAAAGTGTTGATGAGTGATAGAGGTACATACTTTCTGAACGAAACAATCAACACGTTAACTGAAGAATTCAAGTTCTACCATCCGAAGAGTACACTGTATCATCCACAATCCAATGGAACTATTGAAGCCTTCAATAAGATTTTGGAGAACGCACTGAAAAATATATGCAACACGCATCGAAATGACTTGGATGTGCATGTACCTGCAGTACTGTGGGATTATAGGACTACTTGTAAGATGCTAACAAGGAAAACGCCATTCAGATTATTCTATGGGGTCGAAGTTGTAATGATGATGCAATACATTGTGTCTAGTTTGCGCATAGCAGCCCTAACGGATATGTCACATCGCGAGGACTTGGAGGCACGACTCGCACAGCTAGTAGAGCTCGAAGAAGATCGATTTTTCGCAGGATTTCATCAACAAGTACAGAAGGAACATGAAAAGTGTGGCATGATTGCCACATCAAGCTTCGCACATTCAAGGTAAACTATTTTTTCCTGTTATATGACAGTAAATCACTAAATTTCTGGGTAAATTCCATATGCATTGGTTAGGGCCATATATTGTCAAAGAAATTATAGATGGAGGCACAGTTCAGCTTGCAAAGCTGAATGGGGAACCCTTCTCGGGAAGAGTGAATGGGAGCAGGTTGAAATTGTATACAGGGGATCCTACACAATGACTATATGACAACAGGATAGTCTTAGTGCTCTAGGCAGTTGCAAGGGAGCGCGGGACTATAAACTACACTGCCCAGCTTGGAGGACAACGCAGCGCGGAGGCTGCATGGAGAATGACAAAGACACAATCAAGGAAGCTGCGCTCAGGAAGTTGCACCATGGGGGAAGGTATCGCGCAACATAGCAGGAAAGTGATCGTTTCAGTTACTGTTCATGACTTGACGGCTAGAAGACAGTTAAGTGGAGCGGGATGGAGGAATTTAAGGAAAAAATCTTTGAATATCTATCACCAAAACAACATTTATTATTAGAAATTGGGGGGAATGGTCAGATTTGAATTCAAAACTCCCTATAAATTACGCGTGCCAATCCAACAGAGAATGCTTTGCTCTCTCAGAATTGTTAGTGAATTTCGTTGTCTATCGCCTATGAGGCGAGCGTTTTGGGAGGATTTCATTGCGAGCCCCATGTTTTATGAGTTGCCTGCGATAAACTAGAAGTTTATTCTTAACAAAATGTCTGCACCAAGTCCTGCTAAAATTGTGAGTACGAGTGATGTTGTCTCCAAAACAGTTGCCCCAGAAGTTATAAGTATGGAAGCTCCGGCTATTGTGCGTACGATGCTGATGTCACCTAGGTCGAAGCCTACCCCTACCAGAGATAGCCAATCTGCCAAATCAAAGCAATCCATGAAGGACAAGCAGAAAAATCCAAGTGTCGGTGCGCACATCCCCTATAAAGCATTCTAAAACACAGAAGTAGAAGAAAGATAAGAAGCCCAAGAAAGTAGTGGACCTAGAGGCGGAAGAAGCTCCACGAACATAAGATATTGATGTTGAAGGAGCGGAACCCATGAAAATGATACCACAGTATATCCCTTCGTGGAAGGGAAAAACAAAGGTCACGAAGGACCCGAATTCTGATAAGCTCACCATATCTACGCCCCTACTACTAGAGAAGGTCCCTTTTGAAGGTCCTCGGCTCACGCAGATCCTGCTATTGAAAATGGAGGATTGGGACCTCGTAGGTCACGCTAGGTTTCCACACTTGGCGAGGACAATTATATGAGAAGGGTCTATTATGCAGAATCAAGTGTTACAACATTGGAAATGGAGGAATGGGTCCGCGGTGTCAAGCACTCAGGGTTACTCAATTTTCTATGGGTGCCACATTACCACCGCACCCCCATCAATACGATATGTGTGCGCCAGCTGCTCACATTGGTGCACGATGGTTGTTTATGGCTAGGAGGGCCTATCCCCATTACAAACATGCTCATTCACAAAATCACACACCTGCCTTATAAAGATGCAAACCCAACTAAGGAGTTTGGTGGAAATACTGGGGAGAAAGACCTCGCAGAGAGGATGAAGAGGGATCATGGGCTCCTTAAGAAGTCGTGAGGGTATTCAATTATTTCTATAACATACTCGGCAATTCAATTGGCTGCCCAGGTTTTAGCAGGGAAGGTGATGCGAAAATGTTGCGTGGATGATGTGCCGATGCCAATAGTTACCCTAGTTACACATTACGCGAAAGGCGTACAGTTTAATTTGGCAAGATACCTATGTCAGGAGTTCCTAGAAAACTGTCACGAGGCCCAACATGAAACCAAGACATTTCACTACCCTTGGTTGTTACTGTCAATTGTATTGTTTGCATGGAAATTGCTAGAGGATAGCCAATTTCCTCCCAATTTCCTCCGCTCAAGGAAGGATTTTCGGAAGCAACGCAATTCACTTCCTTATGGTCTACAAAGGATGTCACGCGGATTTCCGAAATGAATATATTTTGGGTTCTTATGGAAATGGATCTTCGCGTGGCCTTTAATCAACGTCCGAGATTGTCCCCGACCTCATTGACGCAGTTGTCAGCCTATGCGACATTCAACGCTGACTTCCACAGAGTATACATCCAAGTGCGAAAGGATCCAAAGCAAAAATGGCACGACTTGCCCTATTTGGTGACATAAACATATGTTCAGGAGGTTGTAGTTAAATGGCTTGCAGAGTGGCGTGCCCCATCAGACTTAGCTGCTGGACCAAGCACGAGTGTAGCAAGTTCTGCCGCATAGAAAAGAAAGGAGGCATCTAAGTAGGCTATGCATACCCTGACAGCATAGAAAAATAAGGAAGCCATAGAAAAGGCTCGTGTGGAGCAAGAACGCGTTGCCAAGGAGTAGGCAGAATAGGAACATTGTGAGTCACAAAAAGGTGACAAGTCACCTTCGCCGGAGACAAAGGAAGAAGAACTTTTAGGACAAGGCATTGGAGGGAATGAGGGGCAGAGCACCCCATTTATTTTGAAACGATGTGGCAAGGAGCAGCAGGGTGGAACGTGGAAAAAACAGAAATCAAATAAGTCACAAGTTGATCCCATAGTGTTAATAGAAGGCGATCTTGATGAGATTGGCAATAAAATTAGGGATACCACAACTGAAGTGTTGTAGAAATTTTAGCAACAATACATGCAGGCGTTGGGGAGCATCCAAAAGGATCTACGTGAGCTGCATATCCAAGAAAGCAGAATACAGGTGAGCACTAAACAAGCGATCACAGAAAAAGCAAGTCTAGCAACCGAGACAAGCCAAGTAGCAGAGCTAGTAAGGACCCTGGACCTAAGAACTATACCATTACCAAACGAGTCCATTCATGCAAAGTCTGCTAACGATCACATTATCATGAGTATAATCAAGAACATTGGACTGAATATAGCAGCGCTCTTCAATGAGACCCTCCATGCGCTGCATATGAGGGTGGTAGATGATTTGAGAACCAGGGAGCAACGCGCCTTCAACCTTATTAGTGAGTACAAAGTCAACAATGAGAAAATGTTCACTGAAAATATGCAGGCTTTGAAGGAAAAGGAGGCACTTCAGATGCATAGTTCCAGTCTGGAGTTAGTAGTAGCAGAGGCATGCAAGATAGTGCCTGAGCTTCACATCCCGGAGGATGCACAACCAGAAGCCAAAATCAGAAAACTAGCCGCTGGTGTGTGTGAGGCTAAAGCAGAGGTTGGACGAGTCGCGTTTGAGCTCAACATGAAGATTACAAAGCTGCAATTAAAGTTGCAGCCCACAACTCTGCCTGAGGTCTGGGAGCAGCGCGGAGCCACGATAAAGGAAGGCATGGCTACCTTGGATGCCACAGTCACTGACTGTGCAACATTATTCGAGCAGGCTATGGAGCTAGTGACCAATCTGCAGGAGGATCTAAACCTGTAGACATTGAACATAGAGGTAAGGGAGTTGCAGTGACAATATGATGAAGTCTAGGCAACTGCGTGCTCCATAGCACCAATGCAGTGCCTTGCCAAATTATAAGAGGGAAAGCAACTCTTAGCACAGGTAAAGGAAGCACAGAAGGGGGCCTTGCTAAAGTCCAGGTTGTAGCCTTGGTTGGAGGAGGCTTATCAAGTAACAACTACCATTCAATATAAGATTAAAAGACTGTAGCAGAAACATCAAATGATGAGGCTAGTCGTAGAAGGACCAGCCACAGAAAAATTAGTCAAGAAAGTAAAGCAGGAAATAATGCAGAGTGCTACCGAAGTTGCAGTGATCCAGGTGGAGCTTTGGGATCTTCGCAGTAAGATTGCAACGCCAGCAGAGTGACTCGAGGGCGAGTCATGTTCTTTGTGTTGGGGGCCTGCTGGGATGGGGCCCCTTGGGCTAGTTTGGGGTTAAAATAACCCAAGTTTTGATACAATTTTGTAAAATAATATAGAGTCTCCGCGATTTGTGGATGTATAGCGTGTATATGAATAGGAGTCAAAGGTGTTTAGCCCCTTGTTTTATGAAAAGTTTAAGTCGGTTTTAAGATTCACCCATGGTCCATAGACCATGGCATTGTATGAAAAGGGCTATAAATAGGTGTGTCTTAGAGAGTCTATGGCATAATTGATGAATAGGGAGAAGGGAAGTGATAGAAAAGAGAAGTGGGTAAGATAGAAGAAAGGCTTTGCAGCTGACTGCGTAGAGGCCTAGGTAGAGTCCACGGCTGAGTGCGCAGAACCCTCCAGTTGTGTGCGCAAGGTAATTTTAAGTATATAACCTTGGATTGAAGATCAATAAAAATAATTTCCGAAGAATTATTGTGTATTTATGTTTATTTATGTTAATGCTATATGTTGTCGATGAATGATGTGTTTTATGGAAGATTGATTGAATGTTACACGATTCTCTTGAATAAATGTTAATGATGTACGCAATGCATGTCTAAGTATTTTTGCAAAGACTGATGAATTATTTGACATTTACTAATAACTTAAGTAAATCTGCGTGAACCCTAATTTAGGACTACTCTTTGATACACATAAGTAGGCAAATTGACTGCTAAAGGTCCACAATGACTGATCGTAGAACTTCGCGAAGGTCTAAAGGCTATTTTAACGGAGTTGCAACAATGTGCCCTAGGAGTGTATCGATATGCGTGAAGGTAGATCTGAGGTGCTGGAAGACATCACACTAGTCTCTGGATGCAGAAACTTGGTTCTTGCATTCCCCCATACTGCTTCGGGTGAGATTGCAATCTGCACTATGCGGTTCGTTGCCGAAAGGGCCGGTAGTGTAGGGTTTTGTTGGTTGGCGCAACTAACTCTGACCCTGGGTCAGGACCCCCTAAGCCAACATCCTGGATCCTCTAAATGCAACTCCTCAAATACACAGATATAGGATTCTCCATAGACGGGTCCACAGAAGCACAAATCCTAGATCATTCATGGATAGATCGGATGAACATCACAAAACTTCATAAATATGTTGCACCTGGAGTTGTTATATATTGCTAGTGATAGGAACCTTCACCATTGTTTTTTGGAATTGATTCCAGTGGTGAAATCCCAACGTCCCATGCAACTTCTAAGATCCATTTGGATGAAATTATTTTTCAAATTGGTTTCACCTAGATTTTGACACAATTCATTCCATGTTCTACAATATTGCCACAAACTCATTGTTATACAAGTATAAAGATTAAGATTCATGGATTGGAAGGTTGTTGTTTCCTGCTTTTGTGTGAAAAACAAACAAGTGATCCCAAATGTATACCCAAGGGATATATATTACAAACAAACAATAACATACCACAACTATTCTCCTCTCACATATATTTAACATAAATAAATAAAAAATCCCCAAATCTATATCCCCCACAAAGAAAAATCGATACAAGAAAATGTCTTATAAAATCGAAAATGGAGATAGAGAAAGCATTTCATAAAAGGAGGTTAGGGTAAAAACCATTGTGATCCTGAAATGCAAGGGTTAAGGAATGTTGTAGGGACAGTCAGTGGCTACTTTGTAGAGGGAAATTCTAAGACAAGTTATCCTCCATGGATGCCATGTTAGAAGAGGCCACACCAAGCATTTCATTGAACTTCATTCTCTCTACTCCTTTGCACTCATCCTTGTTGTTCAAAGACTTCCATTGAAACCATCCATTAATTTCATTTTCATTTACATCGATTTCCTTCACGACATATCAAGGTTCACTAACCTCATATTCTACCTTGCCCACCACTTCACTTTCAACATATCTCTAGGGTTTTATCTTTATTTTTCTCTATGAACTCAATCTCATCGTGGAGTTCTTCATTTTCTGGTGAAACACCATAAATCTCTTCATGTTTCAATCGCGAAACACCACAATCTTGCGTAGAGTTAGTAAATTTTCTTCAACATATTGCACAACATGGACGAAAGGGTCATTCATCGGATAAAGTCCATTCACGGCCATAGCAGCAGGGGTGTGCGTTGTCTATATAATTATACTTGGAATAATGCTTACAATAGTATATAGGTAGGATTGGGTTGTTGGTTGTTGGATTTTTGTTGAGAGATTTTGTCAACAATATTCTCCTTGTTTGGAATCTATTGGATCTCATGAGCACTATTTATGTGGCTTGTAATTTGGCTTTGAATGTGATATCTGAATAGTTTTATGTGCATCATGACTGCTCCTCCAATTTTTAAATTAGACAGAACCTGTATGGGATTGACTCCCTTATGGGAGGGCCTAAGGAGATGGAAAACATGTGAGGACAGATACTATGTACATAAGTAGATATAGATTAGATCAGTGCATGTTTATTTTTCAATTGTTGTAGAATTATTTGTGTTTGTAGAGTTTATGCTAGTGTAGAGTCGTGTGCAACTACAAGGGGAAAAATGTTGGAGGAAATCGAACGACCAGTTCAATGATTGAATGAGAAATGATGTGTGAATTAGGGGTGTTGTAGAGAAACACGTATATCACAGATTCGAGATATCGCTTATCTAACCACTGGATCAAAGGATCCATTGGATAGATGCTTGCTTCTATTGAGAATGTGATAATTATTGGACCTCCCTGCTCATTAAAATAATTTTGCAAAGAATCCCTTCAATTTTCCTAAATTGACCCACTCTTCAAAGTCATAATTGGAAATGAGAACACTAATCTTCTTCATCCATGAAATATGCACAAGACACAAAGTGGGCATGGATGGTTGAAAACATTGATTGCATCACTATTCCTACAGCTGAATGTTTATCATAACTCTAGCATGGGGCGAATATCTAGCACGAAGGAATTAAATGAATTAATGAGAGCAGAGCCTTGGGAACTGCTCATCGAATCTGTCATCCTCGGCAACCACAACATCCGTATATTCGCATCAATCAATGGATGGGAGTCACACCCGAGTTTTGATCATTGTTGCATGGGGGGTCGTTTCTTATGGTGTGTGAGCAACAAAATGGTGTTGATATGTGTTGCAATGAATTGGGGCACTGACCAGTCGCAGTGGTTTCTGTGTGAAAGAATTGCACTATGTACTAGATCTATCTCTTCAGCCCATGTTGCTCTCATTAATCCACATTTGGGAAGATTCCCTAATAGGATTAGCTTCTGTTCTCTCCTCAAGTTCGACAAGGTTAAAAATCAATGTTGCAAAAGAAACATAATTGTGGTTATTAAAATTTTTGGTGGAATGATTTTTTGTTTTAAATTTATTTGAAGTTTCTATTTTAAAAATATCGAATCTAGTCAACTCAATATGTAAATGTGAGTTTGTTGGAATTGACCACTCTAACCACTGCTTTGTGAAGATGAGAAACTCCAATACAATTGTTTGTAAATTAAAAGTGTAAAACCAATTATTGAACAGTGAAATATAATTAAATTAGTGGTTCTTGACGTTCTTCAGTGCCAAAAGAACGTATCGCTAATTTTATTGTGTGAATATGTTATATGTTGATGAGTCTTGTTGTGCTTCGGACTTCAAGAGAATCAGTTACAGGTTAATTTTATGAGATCCATATGTGTGAGAAGGATCAAATTGTATGGTTAAATTTTGAACACATTCACTACCTAGACAACTACCCTAGATAATTGTCAGAAACAACGAGCTATGTTGTCTGATAGATGAGAGCTTGTCCATAGAATGGTTCATTACTTGGCTACATTTTATAATCGTTACAAAGAGCCATGTAATTTGGCAGAATTAAGTATGTCAACATTGTTGATCATGCAAGTTTGTCAAACATGGTTAGAGGCGTTTATGTTTTAAATGGAGTTCAAGTGACAACTCGAAGATGAGGTGGTGAAGAAAGAGCAGGTTTTGCAAGATTCCAAAATGGATATGAGTGTTGATGAAGACCAGTGAGACAAATGTGACTATATGTAATTTATGTTTCTTCTAATGATCTTTGTATTGATGTAATTTAAACATTAAAAGGGAGAGTTGGAATAATGCTTACAATAGTATATAGGTAGGATTAAGTTGTTGGTTGTTGGAGTTTTGTTGAGAGATTTTCTCAACAATATTCTTCTTATATTAAATTGGTTGAATCTCATGAGGACTATTTATATGACATGTAATTTAATTTTGAATGTGATATAAAAATATATTTATGTGCATCATAACAACTCCTCCAATTTTTAACTATTATCAAATCAAAGCAGACTCTGAGATGTTCAGAAGCAACGTGAAAGTCTCTGCGCAAACGAGAGTGTTAAAATGGAATCTGTTTATAAAGACTAGTGGAAACAAATTGAACGTTGTATTGACTTACCCTGTCCGTATGTGACGTGACATGCTCTTTATCTTTTCGTTTTTGTTGTTTTCATTTTTTCTACTCAATTTTGTACAAAATTTCGTAAAGATTACGTTTACGATTCTAAATTTAAATCATTAAATTAGCAAAATTTAAATATTCCAGAGTTTTTAGAAAAATTAAATGCATTTACATATTTTAAAAATTGAAATTTGTAATACTATTTTAATTATTATCTATAAATATTTTTTTTTTTCCTTATTTATAAATATTATTTTTTATTGAACAAAATGTATTAGCATATACATTTGATTGAAAAGTGCTTTCGCATAATTAGAACTTTAGATATATTTTTTATAATTTTAATTATTATATACATATAAAAAAATTAAATAAAATTTTAATATTTATCAAAGCAATAAACCCCAGTACATTTCGATACATATTGAATACACTTTTCTTTATAATTCAAACAAAACAGAAAAGGTATGTACATATCTAATCCAAAATAGAATTTATTTCAGATGTAGTTTAAAAGAAAAAGGCCATTTCACTATTCTTTCAAAGAGGGTCCATCATTTTGTTTATTCATCAAAAATTTGTCAAAAGTAACAAGAAAACATATGCAAACAAGGGGTGTTGTTGAGAAACAGGCCCCTACCACAACGCTAAGAGATTGTAGGCATAGACGCTTAAAACATTGTTATTTAGAAAAGGAGGCGAGAAAAAGACACCACACTAAAAATTGTTGATAAAAGTAGGAATGAACTCGATTGACCATAAGGAGGTTGAGTGTCTTTACCATAATGTGAACCGAAAGCCACTAGTTATTTTTGGGAGTCATAGACGTTAGTTTGCATAGTCAATTTGGCTTCCAACCCTTCGCCTATGGCAGGTGCTTGGTTGAGCAGGGGCTGCCTCCAATGCTAGTCCTTCTTGCCACTGTCAAACATAGGTTTTTGTGACTCTTGTTTCGTATGCTAGAATTCTCAAGGAGAAGAAAATTATGAATTCCTATATTTCTCCACATGTAGAATGCTTAAATTTCTTCTCCGTAGAATTTGATTTTCACTTATGGTTAAGGTCAAATGTTGATTACTACTGTAAGAATGATATAGCATCTAGATTGCACGTTGATGCATATGAGGGTCCAAATTTACTCACTGCTTTATGAAAGGTACAATAGCCAATTCTTTGTTAGTTTTCTCTACTTGCCTGTTATTTATGTATCAATTTGGTCCCGTGGAAAAAGAACAACATTCATTTTTATATCTCTGCGAAATGCTACTAATAATGATAGCCTTGTTTGTATTACCGTAATAGTAACTTTTCTATGTATATAATGACCATTTGCTAAGCAATCAAATGAGCTAACTTTCCATTGCATTGATAGGACTGAGACATACCAGAACGAATGAAAGCACGTAGATTCAGATTTGTGACAGATTTTCGATCAACCAAGCAGCAGGTTGAGGTGCAACTATTGAGGTTCAGACAGAGCTAGGAAAGCAAACTAATTTCAATATATCTCTACCTATCCGAGTAGCTAGAGAAAGAGAAATTCACCTAAGCCCCATGACGACAAAAAGTGGATTGGGTTTGTGCCTGTCCCTCGGACCTAGATGATCGTGGTAGAGTGTATGTCAAGTCAGTTGAAGGCAGATCTGAGGTGCTGGAAGACATCACACTAGTCCCTTGATGTAGAAACTTGGTTCTTGCATCCCCCATACTGTTTCGGGTGAGATTGCAGTCTGCGCTACGTGGGTTATTGTCGAAAGGGCCAGTAGTGTAGGGTTTTGTTGGTTGGCGTAGCTAACTCTGAACTTGGGTCAGGGCCCCCTAAGCCAACATCCTGGATCCTCCAAATGCAGCTCCTCAGATACAAAGATATAGGATCCTTCATAGATAGGTCCATAGAAGCACAAATCCTAGATCGTTCATGGATAGATCAGATGAACATCACAAAACCTCATAAATATGTTGCACTTGGAGTTGTTATATATCACCAATGATAATAACCTTCACCATTGTTTTTTGGAATCGATTCCAGTGGTGAAATCCTAATGTACCATGCAACTTCTAAGACCCATCTCGCTGCAATTATTTTGCAAATTGGTTTCACCTAGATTTTGACACAATTCATTCCATGTTCTACAATATTGCCACAAACTCATTGTTATACTAGTACAAAGATTAAGATTCATGGATTGGAGGGTTGTTGTTGCCTGCTTTTGTGTGAAAAACAAATAGGTGATCCCAAGTGTATACCCAAGGGATATATATTACAAATACACAATAACATATCACAACTAGTCCTCTCTTGCATATATTTAACATAAAGAAATACAAAATCCCCAAATATCTGTCCCCCACAAAAAAAAAAATCGATACAAGAAAATGTCTTACAAAATCGAAAATGGAGATAGAGAAAGTATTTCAAAAACAAGAGGTTAGGGTAAAAACCATTGTGATCCTGAAAGGCAAGGGTTAAGGAATGTTGTAGGGACCGTCAGTTGCTACTTTGTACAGTAAAATTCTGAGACAAGTTATCCTCCATGGATGCCATGTTAGAAGCGGCCACACCAAGCATTTGGTCGAACTTCGTTCTCTCTACTCCTTAGCACTCATCCTCATCGCTCTAAGCCTTCCATTGAAACCATCCATTCATTTCATTTTCATTTACATCGTTTTCCTTCAAGACATATCAAGGTTCACTAACCTCATATTCTGCCTTGCCTGCCACTTCACTTTCTCTAGGGTTTTATCTTTATTTTTCTCTATGAACTCAATCTGATCGCAAAGTTCTTCATTTTCTGATGAAACGTTATAAATATCTTCGTGTTTCAATCGCGGAACACCGCGATCTTGCGTAGAGTCTGTAAATTTTCTTCAGCACCTTGCACAACATGGACGAAGGGGTCATTCGTCGGGTAAAGACTATTCACGGCCGTAGCAGCAGGGATGTGCTTTGTCTATAGAATTATATGTGGAATAATGCTTACGATAGTATATAGGTAGGATTGGGTTGTTTGTTGTTGGAGTTTTTTTGAAAGATTTTCTCAACAATATTCTCCTTGTTTGAAATCTGTTGGATCTCATAAGCACTATTTATGTGGCTTGTGATTTGGCTTTGAATGTGATATATGAATAGTTTTATGTGCATCGTGACCACTCCTCCAATTTTTAAATTGGTATTAGAGCTTGTATGGGCTTGACTCCCTTATGGGAGGGCCCAGGGAGATGGAAAACATGTGAGGGCAGACACTGTGTACATAAGTAGAAATAGATTAGATCAATGTGTGTTTATTTTTCAATTGTTGTAGAATTTTTTGTGTTTGCATAGTTTATGCTAGTGCAAAGTTGTGTGCAATTACAAGTGGAAAATTGTTGGAGGAAATCAAACGACCGGTTCAATGATTAAATGGGATATGATGTATGAATTAGAGGTGCTGTAGAGAAACACATATATCACATATTTGAGATATCATTGATCTAACCACTCGTTTGAAGGATCCATTGGATAGATGCTTGCTTCTATTGAGAAAGTGATAATTATTGGACCTCCCTGCTCATTAAAATAATTTTGCAAAGAATCCCTTCAATTTTCCTAAATTGACCCACTCTTCAAAGTCATAATTGGAAATGAGAATGCTAATCTTCTTCATCCATGAAAGATGCACAAGACAAAGAGTGGGCATGGAGGGTTGAAAACATTGATTGCATCACTATTCATACAACTGGATGTTGATCACAACTCTAGCATGGGGCGAAACTCTAGCACGAAGGAATTAAATGAATTAATGATAGCAGAGCCTTGGGAACTTCTCATTGACTCTATCATCCCCGACAACCACAACATCCGTAGATCCACGTCAATTAATTGATGGGAGTCACGCCCTATTTCTGATCATTGTTGCATGGAGGGTTGTTGCTTATGTTGTGTGAACGACAGAATGGTGTTGATATGTGCTGCAATGAATTGGGGCACTGACCTGCAGTTGTTTCTCTGTGAAAGAATTGCACTGTGTACTAGATCGGTCTCTTCAACGTGTGTTGCTGTCGTTAATCCACATTTCGATGGATGCCCTGATCTGATTAGCTTGTGTTCTCTGCTCAAGTTCCACAAGGTTAAAATCAATGTTGCACAAGAAACATAATTGTGGTTATTAAAATTCTTGGTGGAATGATTTTTTGTTTTAAATTTATTTGAAGTTTGTATTTTAAACATATTGAATCTAGTCAACTCAATATGTGAATGTGAGTTTGTTGGAATTGACCACTCTAACCACTTCTTTGTGAAGATGAGAAACTCCAATACAATTGTTTGTAAATTAAAAGTGCAAAACCAATTATTGAACAATGAAATATAATTAAATTAGTGGTTCTTGACGTTCTTCGGTGCCAAAAGAATGTATCGCTAATTTGATTGTGTGAATATGTTATATGTTGATGGGTCTTGTTGTGCTTTGGGCTTCAAGAGAATCAGTTACAGGTTAATTTTATGAGATCCATGTGTGTGAGATGGGTCAAATTGTATGGTCAAATTTTGAACACATTCACTACCCAAACAACTATCCTAGATAACTATCAGACACAACGAGCTATGTTGTCTGATAGATGGGAGCTTGTCCATAGGATGGTTCATTACTTGGCTACTTTTTCTAACCGTTACAATGAGCTATGTAATTTGGCAGAATAAAGTATGTGAACATTGTTGATCATGCAAGTTCGTCAAACATGGTCAGAGGCGTTTATGTTTTAAATGGAGTTCAAGTGACAACTCGAAGATGAGGTGGTGAAGAAAGAGTAGGTTTTGCGAGATTCTGGAGTGGATATGAGTGTTGATGAAGACCAGTGAGACAAATGTAACTATATGTAATTTATGTTTCTTCTAATGATCTTTGTAATGATGTAATTTAAGCATTAAAAGGGAGACATGGAATAATGCTTACAATAGTATATAGGTAGGATTAACTTGTTGGTTGTTGGAGTTTTGTTGAGAGATTTTCTCAACAATATTCTTCTTATTTGAAATTGGTTGAATCTCATGAGCACTATTTATATGATATGTAATTTGATTTTGAATGTGATATACAAATATTTTTAAGTGCATCATAACAGCGCCTCCAATTTTTAACTATTATCAAATCAACGCAGACTGTGAGATGCTAAGAAGCAACGTGAAAGTCTGTGCGCAAACTAGAGTGTTAAAATGGAATCTGTTTATAAAGACTAGTGGAAACAAATTGAACGTTGTGTTGACTTACCCTCAAATTTGTACACTTACTCTCAATTTTGTACAAAATTTCGTAAAGATTATGTTTAGGATTCTAAATTTAAATGGTAAAATTAGAAAAAATTAATTACTCCAAAGTTTTTAAAAGAATCAAATGTATTTACATATTTTAAAAAATTGAAATTTATAATATTATTTTAATTATTATTATTTTTTCTTATTTATAAATACTATTTTTTATATTTTTTTTTCTTACTTATAAATACTATTTTTTTTCTTATCTATAAATACTATTTTTATTGAACAAAATGTATTAGCATATACATTTGATTGAAAACTGCATTTGCATAATTAGGACATTAGATATTTGTTTTATAATTTTCAATTTTATTATTCTAATTATTATATACATATATAAAAAGTTAAATAAAATTTTAATATTTATTAAAGCAATAAATCCGAGTACATTCAGATACATGTTGAATACACATTTCTTTATAATTCAAACAAAACAGAAAAGGTATGTACATATCTAGTCCAAAATAGAATTTATTTTAGACGTGGTTTAAAAGAAAAAGGCCATTTCCCTATTCTTTCAAAGAGGGTCCATCATTTTGTTTATTCGTCAAATCTCTGTCAAAAATAACGAAAAAACAATATGCAAACAAGGGGTGTTGTTGAGCAACGATTCTCTATCACAACGCAGAGAGATTGTAGGGATAGGCGCTTAGAACATTGTTATTTGGTAAAGGAGGCGAGAAAAAAAGACCACACTAAAAATTGTTGATGAAACTAGGAATGAACTCGATTGACCGTAGGGAAGTTGAGTGTCTTTAGCATAATGTGAACGAAAGCCACGAGTTATTGTTGGGAGTCATAGACGCTAACTTGCATAGTCAATTTGGCTTCCAACCCTTCGCCTACGGCAGGTGCGTGGTTGCGCAGGGGCTGCCTCCAATGCTAGACTTTCTTGCCACTGTCAAACATAAGTTTTTGTGACTCTGGTTTCGTTTGCTAGGATTCTCAAGGAGAAGAAAATTATGAATTCTTGTATTTTCTCTGCATGTAGTGTTAGCCTCCTGTTGCAACAGGGTTTCATCTTTCATGATTGACATTTTTACATGCCAAATATGTCATACTTTGCAGGCTGCAGTTTTCCATATTTCCACAAAATGCCATGAAGTGTGCCAGTCCAAATGGCACTGCTGTTTTCCAATTTTGAGGGGTTGTTCCAGTTTTGAAGAGTTTTCATTTAAGGGAGGTCCAAACAGTCTAACCTTGGTCTCCCTAGGTTTCAATTTCCTGTTTTAGAATATAGAGAATGCATCTGACCAAACAGTTTAATCTTGGCAGATCTGTAGATAGGTAGAGAATCAAAGGGACCCAACTGCTTAATCTGGGCCCTGGCAGAAATAAGTGTAGATTTAGATAGGAAACATTCAAAAAGAAAAAATTGTAAAGCTGGGTCTGCAAGTCTAAGTGCACCCAAATCAAAAGAAGAAAAAATGTTAGGTGAGTAGGCTGGGTAGGTAGCTGTGAGGTTGCAGAATGATGATTTATGATCAATTTTGTGTTACAAAGTGTTTTATCTCTTCAGATCACAGTTGCAGACGGTTTTTCATCTGAAGGAGCTCAAGATGGACATCACTAAATTCTCCTTCTAAATTCCCCAAGTCAATTACTAATTTCCCAAAGAGGTCAAGATCTGCTTGATTCCTCTAAGTTTCATCATTTTCCATGTCATTTGTCCTGGTGAAGATCTGCTTCACTCAAGGATTCTTTATTTCTCATCTACAAGTCACTTTTCCCTCGAGGATTAGCCGAAGGTCTCTTACCTTAGCGCTTGCTTATCATCACCGTATTAACCACTAACTCTACTATATAACTCCCTATCAGTTTTCCCCTCCCCTACTAAAAATATGTATATAAAACTCCCCTATGTAACTATCCCCTCCCTAGCAATATAGCCATATTTCTTCTAAGTCAGGGAAAAAATGGTCCATCAGGGGATGTTTTTAACCCATCCGTGTCATAGCAGGAGTTAGATGACACCTAGTCTTGCTAACAACCTCTCTCCTAGTCCTAAAAACCCTCAAAAACCCACATTTCCGCCCTTATCCTAAGTTTTGGGCATAAATCGTTAAAACCCTGCTCATAAACCCTCAAAAAACCCATGTTTTACCCCTTATGCTAAAGTCCCGAGCGCAAATACATTAGCCCGCCCGTTTATAACCCCATAACCCACACAAATCATAGTTTTATACCCCCACCGAGCCGTATTAAAACTGGAATATTCCATGAATATTCCCGCCCCTTATCCCTCTGTTGCCTCATCCTCCCCGCCAACCGTTAGATCGCCCACACCACAGATCTACGGTGGGCGGGCCTTCCTGTCCCCCGACACGCCTGAAGGTTAGCGTCTGGGAGATGGGCGGTATTGTCGCCGTACTCCTGCCACGCGTCACCTCCTGGGCTGTGGCGGAGCCCCCTCCCCTGAAACCACCTTTGTCCAAAGGTAGTGCGCCCAGAAACCACTTACCGCCCTCCCCCTGGGACGTAAGCCCCACGTCACCGGCCGCATCATCCGCCTGCGTGGCCTCCTGCCATTGTACCACCAAGTCACCCTGTTGCGTGTCCTGCCACCGTGTCCCCTGCCGTACTGCCACATCACCTCCATACGTGATGATGTCATCATGCTGACGTCATCCCGCCACGTCATCATGCTGATGTCATCGCTGATGTCATCCACCGTACGAAGTCCATCATGCTGACGTCATCAGCAATTTTAGCGCGAAGGGCGAAAATCGCACTCCGGAGCCCCGGAATCAGTTTCTGAGGCAGTTTTTGATGCGTGATTCGCTGGATAAAATAGGCCTGAATGGGGAATCTTTAGGGAATCTTTTCATCACGCAGCCCCCAGCAAGCCCGAAAGGCGCCGAATGACCCATTTTTCTTCGCAAAGCTTGCCGAGAGGAGCAGAAGACAATTCTAAAGGAAACAGAGGCCGAACAACGGCCATTAATTTGTGATTAGACCCACAACAGAGGAGAAAAGCGACCCAATTCATTTGTCAAAGAGTATCATATGGAGAAGAAGAGCCAAAGAGTATCAGTCAAGATTTTTAGGGGATCGAAGCACCTGAACATTGATGAGCCCCCCAGAAAGTCAAATCAAGAGGCGTAAGCCCATCCTTGCCCTCAAATCACAGTTAAAGCTTTAAATGCAGACAGACAGCAAAGAAGCAGAAACCCATACACATTTATTTCAGAAAACACTGCACCAAGCCACCGAGGACAACATCATTTATTCAGTTTTGATACGGCAGCCCTCAGTGCAGCCCGAGATATTTTTATGCATTTATTTCTGGATAGGATTAGGTTAAAGTAATCATCTTTCTTTCAGACCTGTTTAGGTCAAGTTGTAATAAAAGCAGTTGTAGAGAGTTTTTCCCTATATATACCGCTCTCTACATTGTTTCAAGCGGTTGGTCAATTGAGAATTTTCACTAGAGACTCGCATTGTATACCTGAGTTTTTTCTATAACCAAAGATTGCTGAAAGCTTGGAGAGAAAACTGCCTGTTGTAAATGAATGTTTTGAAGATATGAAGATGGAATTCTTGTGCTGCAGCCTGAAACAATAAGTGCATCTTACCTCTGTTTTATTGTTTACCACTATCTAAATAGCAGAAAGGAAGAATAGCTTAGAATTTGTTTAAATACACTCTATGCTCAATTTCTGTTGTTTCTTTATGTTTTCCTCTGAATGAATTGGTCATGAATATGAATTCCTTCTGGCTCATATTTACCCCGATTCACCTGTGTTTGCCAATTATCTAGGGATTCTTAAATGCCCCTAGGTAGAGCTCTGTTACCTCCATCTGTTAAGCTGATTGAGAGATTCTTAACTGCCTCTCATTACTTAGCATTCACTCCATCATTTAAACCTGAAACATTGTTTCATGCGCAGCTATCTTGCTCCACCTTCCCTTATTGTGACCAAGGGAATGCACCAGCAGTCCTCCTCCTCGACTCCATGCCCAATGGTTTGAAACCCTCAGACTATGCTCTGCCTCTCTACCTGAAACATCAATTTTCCCACCAAAAAAAAAAAACAAAAAACCCTCTAAACTCAATACCTAGCCTAAAATCCTTCTCAACAAAGCTAAATCAGAAAGAGAGAGCCCTCTCTGATTGCAGGTGGGCTAGAACCTGCAATCCAAAGTTGGTCTGTGGTTACCTCAGCCGTATCCTTTTCCGGAGCTTAAGGACAACCTGAGTGATAACATAATGGCGACTCCACTGGGGAATCCTCAGATAAATTCACGAAGAAGGTAAGAAAGCTCCACTGGGGAAGAACCAAACCTTCAAAACTATTTTCAAGTTTAGTTCTGATCTTTGATGGTGGACAGAGATCAGGCACTGCAAAGTTGATCATCCACCTGGCGACTCCACATCATCTTCACAATCAAGACTCCACTGGAGGAGCAAACATCAAAGGAAAAACTTTCAAAGTTTTGTGCAGTTTTACAGCCAAGTAATCCCATTTCGCAGTATTAATAGTCAGATAGGATGACTGGGTGTGAGGGAGATGAGGTTGAACAAGCTGTAAATCAATTCAAGAAGTTGTTATCAGAATATGAGCTTGAAGAAAATTTTGTTAGATCTGTGCTGTTAAAAGTCAAAACAATAAAGCAGCCTCAAATCAGAATATCTTTCCTGGACCTAGTTGTTGAAGAACATGAGAATGAGATTGAATTTTTTCATTCGCAAATTCGGTTATATGATTTTCCTAATCCTAAAGAGTTCTTCCAAAATCTTCCTTCTCCTAGTCATAAGGAAATTGTACTACCCTCTGACATGCAGATTGAGGATGATCATACTTTCAAGAGAAAGAATGAAGTATTGGCTGCAGAGGTTGTTACTAAGGATGCAGTTGTTCCATCAGACAAAGCAAGCCCAGAAGAAACTCTCCCACATGATGTTTTTATAGATCCTGTAGCTGATTACATGGAGAATCTTTTCAACTCAAAATCTTCAACATATTTTCTCTATGAAGACCAAGACATTCAACAAATACCTTCATATGTCACAATTTTGAGTATGGGAGCACATGACCAGACAATGTTTCTGATTTCACCAACTATCAGTCAAACAGTGTGTTTTCTTCTACAAATGCTAAAGTGGTTGCACTGGTTGTTTCATTTTACCTAACCATCAAACAGGTGCTGATTAGGGTAGGTAGGTAGGATTTCAGTTTTCTGTTTGTATAGCAGTGTTATGTAGTTGATGCCCGAAGTGAAGGCCCTAAGCTCATCAAATGTACTTTCATGTGTATAAATAAAATACCCAGCAAAGGAAAGCTTTTTTTAGAATACAGAAGCAGTTGAACATTAAGGCAGACTGACCTGTTGTTCTTGGCCTTCCACAAGGGAAGGCCATGCCCAAGTGGAGCCACTCTTAGCCTCCTGTTGCAAGAGGGTTTCATCTTTCATGATTGACATTTTTACGTGCCAAATATGTCATACTTTGCAGGCTGCAGTTTTCCATATTTCCACAAAATGCCATGAAGTGTGCCAGTCCAAATGGCACTGTTGTTTTCCAATTTTGAGGGGTTGTTCCAGTTTTGAAGAGTTTTCATTTAAGGGAGGTCCAAACAGTCTAACCTTGGTCTCCCTAGGTTTCAATTTCCTGTTTTAGAATATAGAGAATGCATTTGACCAAACAGTTTAATCTTGGCAGATCTGTAGATAGGTAGAGAATCAAAGGGACCCAACTGCTTAATCTGAGCCCTGGCAGAAATAAGTGTAGATTTAGATAGGAAACATTCAAAAAGAAAAAATTGTAAAGTTGGGTCTGCAAGTCTAAGTGCACCCAAATCAAAAGAAGAGAGAATGTTAGGTGAGTAGGCTGGGTAGGTAGCTGTGAGGTTGCAAAATGATGATTTATGATCAATTTTGTGTTACAAAGTGTTTTATCTCTTCAGATCACATTTGCAGACGGTTTTTCATCTGAAGGAGCTCAAGCTAGACATCACTAAATTTCCCTTCTTCTAAATTCCCCAAGTCAATTACTAATTTCCCAAAGAGGTCAAGATCTGCTTGATTCCTCTTAGTTTCATCATTTTCCATGTCATTTGTCTTGGTGAAGATCTGCTTCACTCAAGGATTCTTTATTTCTCATCTATAAGTCACTTTTCCCTCGAGGATTAGCCTAAGGTCTCTTACCTTAGCGCCTGCTTATCATCACCATATTAACCACTAACTCTACTATATAACTCCCTATCAGTTTTCCCCTTCCCCTACTAAAACTATGTATATAAAACTCCCCTATGTAACTATCCCCTCCCTGGCAATATAGCCATATTTCTTCTAAGTCAGGGAAAAAATGGTCCATCAGGGGCTGTTTTTAACCCATCCGTGTCATAGCAGGAGTTAGATGACACCTGGTCATGCTAACAACCTCTCTCCTAGCCCTAAAAACCCTCAAAAACCCACATTTCCGCCCTTATCCTAAGTTTTGTGCATAAATCGTTAAAACCCCGCTCATAAACCCTCAAAAAACCCATGTTTTACCCCTTATGCTAAAGTCCCGAGCGCAAATACATTAACCCGCCCGTTTATAACCCCATAACCCACACAAATCATAGTTTTATACCCCCACCACGCCATATTAAAACTGGAATATTCCATGAATATTCCCGCCCCTTATCCCTCCGTCGCCTCGTCCTCCCTGCCAACCGTTAGATCGCCTGCCCCACAGATCTACGGTGGGCGGGCCTTCCTGTCCCCCGACGCGCCCGAAGGTTAGCGTCCGGGAGATGGGCGGTATTGCCGCCGTACTCCCGCCACGCGTCACCTCCTGGGCTGTGGCGGAGCCCCCTCCCCCGAAACCACCTTTGTCCAAAGGCGGTGCGCCCAGAAACCACTTACCGCCCTCCCCCTGTGACGTAAGCCCCACGTCACCTGCCGCATCATCCGCCTGCGTGGCCTCCTGCCACCGTACCGCCGAGTCACCCTGCCACGTGTCCTGCCACCGTGTCCCCTGCCGTACTGCCACATCACCTCCGTACGTGATGACGTCATCATGCTGATGTTATCCCGCCATGTCATCATGTTGACGTCATTGCTGACGTCATCCACCATACGAAGTCCGTCATGCTGACGTCATGCTAACATCATCAGCAATTTTAGCGCGAAGGGCGAAAATCGCACTTCGGAGCCCCGGAATCAGTTTTTGATGCGCGATTTGCGCCTAACGTAAATCGCGCATCGCTGGATAAAATAGGCCTGAATGGGGAATCTTTCGGGAATCTTTTCATCACGCAGCCCCCAGCAAGCCCAAAAGGCGTCGAATGACCCATTTTTCTCCACAAAGCTTGTCGAGAGGAGCAGAAGACAGTTCTAAAGGAAACAGAGGCCGAACAGCGGCCATTAATTTGTGATTAGACCCACAGCAGAGGAGAAAAGTGACCCAATTCATTTGTCAAAGAGTATCAGATGGAGAAGAAGATCCAAAGAGTATCAGCCAAGATTTTTAGGGGATCGATGCACCTGAACATTGATGAGCCCCCCAGAAAGTCAAATCAAGAGGCGTAAGCCCATCCTTGCCCTCGAATCACAGTTAAAGCTTTAAATGCAAACATACAGCAAAGAAGCAGAAACCCATACACATTTATTTCAGAAAACACTGCACCAAGCCACCGAGGACAACATCATTTATTCAGTTTTGATACGGCAGCCCTCAGCGCAGCCCGAGATATTTTTATGCATTTATTTCTGGATAGGATTAGGTTAAAGTAATCATCTTTCTTTCAGACCTGTTTAGGTCAAGTTGTAATAAAAGCAGTTGTAGAGAGTTTTTCCCTATATATACCACTCTCTACATTGTTTCAAGCAGTTGGTCAATTGAGAATTTTCACTAGAGACTCGCATTGTATACCTGAGTTTTTTCTATAACCAAAGATTGTTGAAAGCTTGGAGAGCAAACTGCCTGTTGTAAATGAATATTTTGAAGATATGAAGATGGAATTCTTGTGCTGCAGCCTGAAACAATAAGTGCATCTTACCTCTGTTTTATTGTTTACCACTATCTAAATAGCAGAAAGGAAGAATAGCTTAGAATTTGTTTAAATACACTCTATGCTCAATTTCTACTGTTTCTTTATGTTTTCCTCTGAATGAATTGGTCATGAATATGAATTCCTTCTGGCTCATATTTACCCTGATTCACCTGTGTTTGCCAATTATCTAGGGATTCTTAAATGCCCCTAGGTAGAGCTCTGTTACCTCCATCTGTTAAGCTGATTGAGAGATTCTTAACTGCCTCTCATTACTTAGCATTCACTCCATCATTTAAACCTGAAACATTGTTTCATGCGCAGCTATCTTGCTCCACCTTCCCTTATTGTGACCAAGGGAATGCACCAGCAGTCCTCCTCCTCGACTCCACGCCCAATGGTTTGAAACCCTCAGACTATGCTCTGCCTCTCTACCTGAAACATCAATTTTCCCACCAAAAACAAAAACAAAAAACCCTCTGAACTCAATACCTAGCCTAAAATCCTTCTCAACAAAGCTAAATCAGAAAGAGAGAGCCCTCTCTGATTGCAGGTGGGCTAGAACCTGCAATCCAAAGTTGGTCTGTGGTTACCTCGGCCGTATCCTTTTCCGGAGCTTAAGGACAACCTGAGTGATAACATGTAGAATCCTTAAATTTCTTCTCCGTAGAATCTGATTTTCGCTTATGGTTAAGGTCAAATGTTGATTACTAGTGTAAGAATGATATAGCATCTAGACTGCACGTTGATGCATATGAGGGTCAAAAGTTACTCACTGCTTTATGAAAGGTACGATAGTAATTTTTTTGTTAGTCTTCTCTACTTGCCTGTTACCTATGTAGCAATTTGGTCCGATGGAAAAATAACAACATTGATTTGTATATCTCTTCCAAATGCTACTAATAATGATAGCCTTGTTTGTGTTACCGTAATAGTAATTTTTCTACCATTTTCTAAGCAATCAAATGAGCTAACTTTCCATCACATTGATAAGACTGAGACAGACCGGAATGAATGAAAGCACGCAGATTCAGAGTCGTGACAGATTTCCTATCAGCCAAGCAACAGGTTGAGGTTCAGACAAAGCTAGGAAAGCAAACTGATTTCAATATATCTCTACTTATCTGAGTAGCTAGAGAAAGAGGGATTCACCTAAGTCCCGCGGCGAGAAAAAGTGGATTGGGTTTGTGCCTATCCCTCGGACATAGATGATCGGGGCAGAGTGTATGTCTAGTCTGTTGACCGTAGATGCGTGTTCTTTGGACCAGTTATGCACATATATATATAAGAACAAAATGATAGACAGATAACGGGGTACATTTAGGTGCTTCATGCATACATATTGTAACACTAAATAAACTTGCTATTAGAGGAATTGATTCGAATATTTATAAATAAATAAAATACGAACATTACAAAACTATATTTTTTGCAGGAAAATGCGGTTGATTGTGGGAGCGTTCTTCTTCTGTTTCTCGTCTGAATCGGGTGGAGAGTTTGAGGGGGCGGGGAAGGAGTGGCTCCTTTTGCTGCTCTCTTCCTCATTTCGTGCCTCTCCCTCCATTTTGGGCGGTCAGAACTTGCTGCTCTTTCTTCAGATGCTTATCTTCTTGGTTTATTGGTGCCTCTTCTGCACCTTATAGTTGGATTGCCTTGTCTGGGGGCAATATTGGCCTTTCGAGGCTTTATTTGGGATCTGTTTTAGCAGATTTGCTTGTGGCTTGGTCCATGTTTCTGCATATGCTTTCATGCATTTGCTTATGTAATCTCCATATATAAATGTTTCTGCATATGCTTCTTGCATTTTCACTATGTAATCTTCTTATATGAATATATTTGGCTTTTTCTTCTGAAAACAAAATGATTATACATAGAGATCACGAAAATTGGCAATAAATATCGCCACAACTTTAAACCTTCCATAAAACATTTCCTATGCTAAATTGTTCGTTCATAAAATAATGAGCAAAAAAATAAAGTTTATGCAGGAATGCCAGCCGCTGTTCTGGGCATTAAAGTTTCACGACCAAAGTTTAAGTACTTAATGTCGACAACTGTTCTGGAAAATACAAGCGGAGGAATTGCCCGGGAATGGTAACCGGTCAGAAAACATTCCGATTCAGATGACGGAGAATGACAAGTAGCGGTTGAGTGAGATAGCTACCTTGACGTGCGGACCCATCCAATAACCGGTCCTATCTCCGGCAACGTTTGCGTCGACCTCCGTTAGCTCTCCCTATTGTCAGTGATGTGCACCATGTTCATTCATGTTAATCATCATGTATCCATCATGTTAGTTATGGTGGGATAATGAAATTTTGAAATTAAGCCGCGTTTTCTTCTTTTAAAAACCAAATCAGAAATCTAGCCAGTTATTCTAAAAACTCCATTCTTTGCGAAAATCAAAGGATCTTTCGGCTCTTTAGCGGATTATGGCATCCTCCACTTAATTCTGAGGATACTCTTTCTGTATGGGTTTTTCCTTATTCGTCGGAGTGGTCTGTGTCGTCGATTTTATTCCCGCATTCTTTAAATCTCATGGTCAGGGAGAAGGAAAACCTCGTTCATGTGATCAGGAGATCGATTTTCTCTCTCTGTGAGTGAAGTTGTGTAAGGTTTTAGCGTTTTTCTATTTTGTATTTTGATTCTTTAGGCCAAATGATTATTTTCTTTATTTTTATTTTCATGAAAGACATGTCTGTTTTATAGAATTTTTCCTGTGCTTGTATGACGCTGAGGATACGAACACTGAAATGTGGATCTCACAGGGATTCTTGCGGTGTCATTTGACATATCCTTTATAAGGCGTGAAGATTGTGTTGTGGTTTTATTGATCGAGATTAAAGGCTATTTTCCGGTCTTTGTGTAATGTATAAGGTTTGGTTCGGTAACCTCAGATGGTAATGTAATGGAATGTAGATAGAATCTAGTTCAATTTTTTTTTACATATAATTTAACAGGTTACTGTTTTAAGTTTTCAATTTTCAAATGTTGTTGGAACTACTACACACCTACATGCAGACTCTTAGTTAGAGCATGGGACTGCATGCAAGATTCCTTTTGCATGTTGGAACTACTACACACCTACATGCAGACTCTTAGTTAGAGCATGGGATTGCATGCAAGATTCCTTTTGCATGATTTACTCCTTGATTTTCTCCTTCTTTAACTCCGCAACTCACTAGTTATCTCCGGAACTTGTTGTAGGTGTTGAGTCTTCTCATTGATCACCACTATAGTGCATTACCTTGGGATCTTCACCCAGTGATGCTATATCATGAGCATTGTAACATATTTTCGAATGTATCATTCTTTTCTTCTTTCGATTTTCTTTTAGTGTTTTTGCTCTGCAAAGCTATGTGTTCAACCTTTACTAGCTAGATTCATCTGTGCGGGTTTTCTAACACATTTACATGGTATCAGAGCCCACAGGTTGCTAGATAAAAGGCGCACCAGTACTTTATTTTGCAAGTATTACAGCTTGGAGATCGAAGATTGACAGAATGGAGTTTCCCAAAGCATCGATCCTAACACCGTACAACTATCATGAATGGAAGGACCAAATGGCTCGATACCTTCGTCATAAAGGGTTGTACAGGATTACCATGGCTACAGAAGTGGAACCCACTTCAGCCATAGAGAAATCCAAGTACCTCAACCGTATGGATGAGGCCCACGGATCCATATGCATGTGCATCTCTCCAGAGTTGCAGTTTCATCTATCTGCCTGCAATACTCCCAATGAGATTTGGAAAAAGGTTGAAGAGCTCTACGGGAAACAGGATGAGATGAAAGGACATCTTCTCGAAGTGGAGCTGCTATCATTGGATCCACGGAACTATGACAGAATTCAAGACTTCTTCACCAAATATAATGATCTATTGCTGCAACTCAAGGGTTGTGGAATTGACAAATCCAAGGAGGAGAGTCGCCAAGTTTTCTCTATTATGTCAAAGCTCGGACCAGAATACTCCGTCTTTGTGTCTACATTTCATTCAGTAAGGCTCGCAACAGGTAAATCCTACACTATGCCTTCTCTCAAAGAATTTATGGAGTCCCTTATTTTTTAGCAAGATAAACTCATTGGCATGGGGAAAATCAAACCTCCAAAAGCACATGCACTTGCTGTGCATGATGGCAGCCATAATAAAAATCACAGATCTGATTCAAATCAAAAAAATTAGCAACAAAAAGACAAAGGAAAAGCACATTCCCATCCAAAGAAGGAAGGGTACACCAAGCCCTTCAATGACTCCTCTGGCTCGAGAAATGAGAAATGGAAGAAAGGAAACAGATGCACCTACTGTCAAAGAGGATTCCATCCAGAATCCTCTTGCATGAAGAAACAAATTGACCAAATGGTAGAAATTCTTCAGAAGCACAACCTTGGGGACCACATCCCTCAGGGCGCCAAGAAGAAAACTGAGGATCCCCCACACGGGAAAGGTAACAATTTTCATGCTTTAGTTGCAATTAATTCTTCTCCTGATACATGGATTATAGATTCTGGTGCATCACATCATATGGCCGATGCAAAGGAAGTCTATTCCTCTTTGGATGCATGCAAAGGACCTCCCATCCTCATGGGAGATGACTCACCTATTGAGGTCACCGGAAAAGGTAGAGTGGAACTTTTACACGGAAGCTTTGAAGATGTGCTTCATGTTCCAAAACTTTTGGTAAACCTGCTTTCAGTTTATCAGATCACTCATTCTGGCACCGGAAAGAGAGTGGAATTCACTCCAGATGCAATGAACATATATGATCTACATAGCAATGCCAAAATTGCAACTGGTGAGGTAAACAATGGAGCCAGACTGTATACATTTTCTGAATTTATTGAATCTGAATCCTCCTTATTGCTTACACATGCTGATGATAGTAGTAGGCTTTCGCACGAGAGGTTTGGTCACTAAAATTACAGGTATATGCAACAGCTAAGCAAGAATGAGATGGTGGAAGGCTTGCCAAATATCAGTTTCTCCAAAGGAGTTTGTGAAGGGTGTGTTCTTGGCAAACATCCTAGAGAAAAGTTTGACACCGGCAAGACTCACAGAACCGGTAACATATTTTCGAATGTATCATTCTTTTCTTCTTTCGATTTTCTTTTAGTGTTTTTGCTCTACAAAGCTGTGTGTTCAACCCTTACTGGCTAGATTCATCTGTGCAGATTTTCTAACACATTTACAAATTCCACCATTTACTGGTTCATTAATGAGATTGCCAAAGGTGGAGTCTATCATTTGCTTACTCCGATAGCCTGGTTCATTCATCTCGATGGAATGGCTACCGGACGGACATTTCCAACCCACTCACAGTGCAGTTTTGCGTTGCTTTGGCCTTGGTTTTGCACAAAAGGGGTGCGAGATTGATGATGAGTGCCAATGGCCCTCGCTGACATTTTCACAGCTTCTACAGCACCCTGCTTGTATCAGCACTTGGCACCTTGCTTGTATCGGCACTTGACTGTAATCAGTTCAAAATGGATTACGATTTGATTTCTTTGTGTATTATTGTTGGCGATGGCACCAACTCTAGTTTTCCAACAAATTTCAGCGAAATAATGCAGCTAAGAAACGGCACAACAATAGGGTGGTTTGTTGGGATTTAGCTTTTGGATTGTGTACAATTTCAAAATACAAACATAAGTTTCACTAGACGACTGAGAATGTCAATCACATTTTGGAAATGAATGAGTTGTTAACATATGGTTGGTTATTTTCTTGCAAACAATTTAGATTACTATTAGCGAGTGGAGGATGAATCATGAATATATCACGTGTACTTGGAAATTGATAAAGAAGAATATTGAAATAAAATATTTTAAAGATTGTAAAATTTTGAGCAGTTTAATAAATTAATAAGCTTTTAAAATCTCTAAAGTAGTGGAATCAAAGCTTGGGCAAAATTTTAAATTATTCCTATAAAATTATGGTATTTTGGTATGCGTATCACTTAGATTATTCAAATTCTAGTCATATTATTTAAAACTTTGTCATTCATAAGGTTATTTGGAATAAAAACTATTTTGTCAATTCTAGTCATATTATTTAAAACTTTGTCATTCATAAGGTTATTTGGAATAAAAACTATTTTGTCATTTAAAGTTGTTTGGAATAAATAAGATTTATGTATATATATGAAATGTAATGAAAAGTAAATATATATTTTTTTGGGAAAATATATTATAGTTTAGTTTTTCAAATTCCAGTAGCATTAATTTTTCTATCTAGAAATTTATTTTGAATAAAGAATATATTATGTATAAGGATAAAATGTAATTAATAGTAAATATTTTATTTGGGAAATATGTTATAATTTTGTTGTTAAATTAATAGTGGGATAATTATTATTGATTGCTATTTGCCAATATTTAAATAAAACCAAGTCACCTAGAATTACATGTTAGTGGTTAGGAAGCCTGTATGCATTCACTCTTACTAGATGCCTCTAGGACTTGGGTTGTTAACTTGTTTTTTTAATTAAATATTTAAAAATAATTATATTTATAATTCAATTAAAAATAATAAATAAATTTTATATTGTAATTTTATTTTTATAAATAAAATTATAAATATTTTTTTTAACTTTATAATATTTTTGACATTAAAATAAATTTAAATAATAAATATTTATATTCATAACAATGATATTTCCAAGAATATATAAATTTTTAATAAATTTAATTAATAAAATGCATAGTTAGAAATTTAATATTTGTATATAGAAAGATGTAAAATATATATAAAACATATATAATAGTTAAAATTTAAAATTTATTTTATCATATTTGTTGGGTTTTGAATTGATAGTGAATAAGTTACTAAAAAAATTGGCTAATTCAAATTCCTCCATAGTTAACCTCCAAAAATAATCAGTTTACTTTATAATTAAAATAATGATTCATGTTCATAATTATTATATTTTGTAATTTCATATTTGATTTTAATTAAAAAAATATAAAAAAAAATTATAATAATTTTTGGTCAGATTTCCCTTTAAGCATGGTACAACATTAAGATTTTTGTCCACATATGGCTAAATTATGAATCAATGAAATGTAGAAAATTAATCTAGAAAAATAAATACTTGTAAAATATATATAAGGCTCTAAACACATTATCTAGGTTCAAGTCTCCACTAGCAACATGATGAGTTTAAGGAGTTGATGTAATGGATTTGTGCTTACTAATATTATTGTATTGGCTTCAAACCTTATCAATATTTTAATTTTATTTTTACACACACACACACACACTATATATATATATATGGGTAAACATTTTCTTTAATTTCATCCTATTTTATTTTATGAGTTAATATATTATTTGTATTATTTATTAATATGACTTTTAATTTATTGATATATTTTTTATTCCAATAAAGTATATATTATATTGTTGAAAACCACTAATACATTTATTTTATTTTATTTCATGTTAATATTGTTGTCACCACACCTACAATTGTACACCATCGAACTTCAATTCATTAGTTTTTGATGGTGTACGACTGTAGTTGTGATGTCATTAGTACGACAAACTACTTCACGACCTTTACTAAGATGAGGTTCTTTTGACTTGAGCTGTCAACAATGAACTACAACGAATAACCATTTACCCACGTCTATGAGTGGAAGTGTAGACCTTGGGATGGATTCTAAGGGTTGCTAGGAGTGGCAGTTGAAGGAGCTGAAGGTTTGGCAAGCCAGAGGAGCAATTTGTTGTAGCCTGTTTTCATTGTTGGAGAAGCGACATTTGATGATGATAGGTGGCAACCCTCCTACCCTATGTTAGTCTTCATTGGAGTAGCGCAAGAAGACTGTAGTGGGAAGACAAGTCCCAAAAGATCTGAGGAGCAACAATGGGCAGAAGTCTCAAAGTGTTGTTTCCTTGAAGGATGAAGGAGCAACTAGTGAGCGTGAAGACCCTATGTGTTGATAATAGATGGACTTATGATAAGCTAGAGGCCAAATTGGATAGTTGAGGTTCAGTGGCCAGATGTACTCGGGGCATTACTAGAGGCAGGTGTTGCAGAACTGAAGCAAACACCCTGTAGTGTACATGATATGAAAAAGAAGATGTGATTGCATGCTACATCAGTTAGATCGTCATATTATCATGTATTTTGTATTCGTGTACTAGTTGATATTAAGGGTCATTATCCCTATTATGGAAGCCCTAGGCTTTTGTATTATTTAATTGGATTAATATAACAAAGATTGGGTTATTGTACATATTTTTGTAAAATGTTGTGTATATTTTGTGCACTAGTAGATTTACTGTTGTATATTATTTTGCTGTGCAAAGTAGACTCATTGTGATACTTGGTTTGGTAGTGTTAATGATTTAAGATTCTATCCTAGACACTAGTATCGTGGAAAAACAACATGGTATCATAGCTACTTTGAAGGGCTAGTGAATCAGAGTGTGCACAACAAAGTACAACTTGAGAGGGAGTTGGTCACATTGTAGGTGAAGGGCTCACTATAATGTCAAAATTGCATGTTGGTCTCCTGTATGAGGACACGTTCGAAGGATTATCCAACTACAGTCCATGGAAAAAAAGGTTCAAGTTGGACTTGCAGGTCAATAGGATCTGGGAATTCGCCAAGAAAGTAATCAGGCATCCAACTAACCCTAAAGATCTAGAAGTGTATGAGGAGTTGGATATCAAGGCAAGGTCGATCATCCTAGATGGTATGAAGGGATCCTTAATACCTCATTTGTCTATGAAGAACATCGCACATGAGATGTGCGTAGCTCTTCAGAATTTGTTCCCGAATAAGAACAACAACTGGGTGTTGGTATTGGAGCATAAGTTGAAGTCCATCAAGATTATACAAGGTGAACGGGTGACTTCATATCTTACTAGGTCATCTGAGTTCAAAGATGAGCTTGTCGTCATCAATGTGACTATTTCAGATCCTGAGATGGTTACAATTTCCTTAATGGGGGTTTAATCCAAAGTGGAAGCTCCCAAAGACAACCTACAAAACTGGAATAGGTTGTGGGATGGCTTCATTCAAGAAGAGTTGCAAGATGAGGATCTTCATCCAAAGAAGAGGACTTTAAATGATGACGTGGCACTTGTAGCACAAATGAAGGGTAAGAAAAAGGACTTGAGTAAAATAAATGTTTCAACTGTGGCGAGATGGGTCATTTTTCGATGAGATGTATGATGAAGAAGAGGGAGAGACGAGAAGAAGAAAGGAAATAAAGTCACAAGTGTCGCCACTTTTGCCGAGATAGATGATCTCTCCAGGAGGTTGGAGAAGGAAGACTTTGCTTTGATCTCTCATTTCTTAAAAGGTATTATTGATGATGCTACATGGTACATGGATAGTGGAGCATTGAAGCATAAGGCAAGGTCACTAGATGTGTTTGAGACTCTAGCTGAGTGGGAGTTGAAGTTGCACATGGTGTTGGGTGACAAGAGTTAGAAGGAGATCAAAGGATAGGGAGTTGTGACATTCAGGATGGAGTTAGGACAGGTGGTGTGAGTTGAGGACGTACTATTTGTACTGGGACTTAGATATTGTGTGATGTTTGTATCAACGATCATGCAAAAGGGGTTTGAGGTATTTTTCCAGGATGGGAAGGAAAGACTCATGCCTAGAGGCTCTATCTCTTCAGGTGTTGTGATTGGAGTTAGATAGCATGGTTTATACAGGTTGACATTCAAGCCTATAAATCATGGGAAGAAGGAGGACTAGGTGCAGGTTCCAGAAAAGAAGGTGTTGGTGCATGCTTCAAAGGAGCAGGTGAAGGTTCTAGAAAATAAGGTCCAGGTTCCAGAGGCTCAAAGGGAGTGCTAAAAAATACTACTCAAGGGATGAACCAAGAATAAGGGAGTGAATAGGAAGCCATTTCAGAATAGTGAAGGTTAGAGTAGATGGCAGTAGATCATGATTATAGAGGGTGGGATAACACAAAGGTGTCGTAAAGAGGAAAGGGATACGATGAGACACGAAGAGGGAACTGAAGGAGGATCAAGAGAAATTGAGGGAATAACGAGAGAAGAAATTATAGTTGTTGGCGACAGTAGGACTACGCAATTGTGAAAAGGAAGGTTGTGTCAAGAGAACCTAAGATGTAAGAATGAGAATCAAAGAGTTTTCCCATGGGGGGATGGTTCAGTTGTATCAAGAAGCTTGGACAAAGAAAACCCCCATATGCTCATAGGGATGTTTTTCATGTTGCACTATAGTTAGACTCGTTAACTTAACCTGAAACACAATTGGGGAGGATTTGCGGGCATATCTGGCAAGCTAGTGTCAGGGAAATCCCCATCAGGGGGATTGTAGCAACTGAATCAAGGCTTGCCCCCATGCATGATGGGTTAGCATGGGGGCACATGCGGAATAATCCCTGCTCTGGAAAGTGGATGGAATTGCAAACACTTTGAGGGCATGTGGTAGATGCACGAAAAAGGAGAGGCCCCTTTGTCATGACGAACCTCGTGGTACTTTGGAGAAGGCTAGAGGGTTGATGTTTAGCCTATACCCATCAAAGGAAGGAGCAGGTATGGCAGCAAGAATGGGGCAAGGGTCAAAATCACATCACAAGGATTATGTTTATAGGACCATCTTCGATATGGTAATTCCAATTTATATGATAGAAAGTAGTTGGATAGGTTATCGAATTTGATTTTGGCTACAGGGGAAGGCACGCGATCTATCATATTGAACCATGGATTATTGATAAGAGGAGCTAAATGAGGCTAATACCGAGGTGAAAGAAATAGAATCAATTGAAACTAGTTGGGCAAAGAATGGGAGTATGTGTGAACCATCGTATTAAATTGATATGAAGGAAGATTGTTACCAATCTTGTGTGGCAATGCAGCGATTCAGATCATGAGATCATAATGCAAGATCAATGTCACAATCAGCTATTAAGGGGGGCAAAAACAGAACTAAAGTGTTATAAAATACTAAAGGGACGAATCGAGAACAAGGGAGTGGATAGGAATCCATTTCACAATAGTGAAGGTTAGAATAAATGACAATAGCTCATGATTATAGAGCGTGGGATAGCATAGAGGTACTGCAAAGAGGAAAGGGATAGGATGAGACCCACAGAGGGAACTGAAGGAGGATCAATAAAAATTGAGGGAACAAAAAGAGAAGATGTTACATTTGTTGGCGATAATAGCACTACGCAACTACAGAAAGGAAGGTTGCATCAAGAGAACCTAAGATGGAAGAATGAGAATCAAAGAGTTTGCCCATGGGGGGTGGTTCAACTGTATCAAGAGGCCTCGACAAAGAAAGCCCCCCTCTTCTCACAAGGATGTTTTTCATGTTGCACTACAGTTCTACCGATTAGCTTAACCCGAAACCACATTTGGGGAGGATTTCTGGGAATATCCGACAGACTAGTGTCAGGTAAATCCCCATCAAGGGGATTGTAGAAACTCAACCGAGGCTTTCCCCCATGCATGATGGGTTGGCATGGGGACACAGGCAGAAGTACCCTTGCATTGGTGAGTGGATGGAACTACAAACACTTCGAGGGAATGTGGCAGATGCACGAAAAAGGAGAATCCCCTCTATCACGACGAACCTCGCGGTACTTTGGAGAAGGCTAGAGGGTTGATGTCTAGCCTATACCCGTTGAAGGAAGGAGAAAGTATGGCAGCAAGAATGGGGCAAGGGTCAGGGCCATATAAAGAACTCTTCCCTAGAGCAGTGGTGGTGACATGGATTCTTTTTTCGAGCCCCCTTGTTGTAGGGAGGTGGAATGTGACACTCCCCTCTTATCCAATTCCGGAGTTCTAGGTGTTGAAATATGTAACTAGGTTTGGTCTTCATAATGGCATACATAATCATGATTTTATGTATTTAATGAAAAGAGAAAAATAAATTTATTATTTGTATTCTCGAGGCATGGGTTTCATGCTTAAGGGAAAATTTATTTTTATATCAAGCACCCATTTAGTGCTTCTAGGTTTGTCATAAAGTCAATTGAGTCATTTTCGTGTATTGAAGACCCATTTGGGAATGTTACATATTGTAAGAAAAAATATTTAAGTCAAATTAGAGTCAAAATATCCTCCAAGACCAATTCAAACATGCAAGCATCAAGTTGGCCTAATGGAGCAACAAGTCAGCCTAATAGGAGGATTAAGGAAGCCTATATATAGGGCACTCAACCTCATTTGGAGAACACACTCTCACTCACACAAGTTCAATTATAAGGACGAAAAAAAGTGTGAACAAGAAGAAGACTAAGGAAGGAGAAAAAGTTGAAGTTTTGGGTTTATTTTGGGCTACTTATATCCACATCTGCAAAGGAATTACGGCACATATTGTTGCAGTGAAGTCGAGTTATAGAAGTAAAGTTAGGTCACCAAGAAGAGTTATTTTGGAAGTCGCATTTTCTAAGAAGGAGAATCTACCCAAGCAATGAAGAAAAGTTGCAATAAAAGTTGCAGTCGAAGTTGCAATTTCTGGGCAAGTCGAAGTTGCAGTTTTTGGGCAAGTCGAAGTTGCAGTTTCTGGGCAAGTCAAAGCTATAGCTGCAGTTGCAGTTGCTGAGTAGGTCAAAGTTGTTGAAAGGAGAAGTTATTCAATGAAGAAGCATTGACTTGGCCTTGGAGGGGTTCTTGGTCAAGGGTATAGGTCTTGGAATTCATCAATTGAAGATTCTATAAGAAGAAGAATTCTTATGGGTTTTCCTCACATTTTGGCCTTGGATTATCGCCTACGGCTTGTGTCCTTTGTCTCATTGTTATTTATGGTTTAGTAGCTATTTGATGAAGAAGAACACATAATAATAATCAAGTACAAGAAGAACCTAATTAAGAAAAGTAGAAAGTCCTCACAAGAAGTTATCATTATAAGAGAAATCATTTAATATCTCTGCCCTAGATTTCTCAACATGGTATTAGAGCTAAGGTAACAAGTCAAGGAAGGGCAATTCATCAAGGGACAATCAAGCATTCAAGGACCAAAATTCTAGAAAGAGCATCAAAGGAGATCTATAAGATCATCTCATCCTAAAAGCACCTTGAATTCAAGATCTACTAGGAAGTGTCAAAACCCTAGATCGAAGAAGAAGTCTACACTTGAAGAAGTCTTGGGATCCTTGCTCAAGTCATCAACAAAGAAAAGGGCCACAAAGACCCTACCTCTACTCAAGTTGAAGAAATCTTAAATTCAAAGTAACTTGAAGTCTACTCATCCAAGAGAAGTAAGATCAAGGTCATTGTCATAATCATCAATAAGGGCATCATAATCATCATCAAAAGTTCCAAGGTGATCTCCCTCTCTTTGGAGCCAAGGACCAGTCTTGAAGAAAACTATCTTCATCAAGGAGAAGTTTTCTATTATCTATATCATCATCAAATTCAAGAAGGTAACAAGTTGAAGGAGCATTTTCAAATGTAGTGTATCTATGTCTACATATGAATTTGTTAAAATGTCTTTTTGCAAGGAAAGCAACAAGTTGGTTCAAACTTTCTTGCATGGAAGAAGATGATAGATTTGAATCTTGTTGAAAATGCGGTCATGGAACAATTATTTGAGTTAGAAATACACTTATCTAAAAATGATTTCAAATTATTTACTAATTAAATTTATCTAATTTGATTAGTCACATATAAAATCATATTTAAAATTTAAAAATAAAATAAATGTATTAAAATATTTATATATTTAGAATTTAAATGACTTTTTCTATTTAACATAAAATGAATTTTTTGAAATCTTTATTATTTTGTTATAGTATAGACATTAAGCATTTTATAAACTGAGAATCTTACTTTTGTGAATGATTGTCTTTCCCATGTAGACTAAAGATTATCAAAGATATAATTTATTTTACAGAAATAATATACATTTTAAAATTATATATAAATTTTTTTAATAGAAATTTTGTTTTCTTATTAATCTTTAAAATTAATATGGAAAATTTTTATGTGGTTTTCAACAATATAATATATACTTTTTTGGAATAAAAAATATATCAATAAATTAAAAATCATATTAATAGATAATAAAAATAGTATATTAATTCATAAAATAAAATAAGATGAAATTAAAGGATATCTATATCTATCTATCTATATATATATATATATATATATATATATATAGTAAAAATAACATTAAAAAATTAATAAGGTTTCAACAAAGCCAATACAATAATATTAATAAGCACAAATTCATTACATCAATGTTTTATAACTCATCATGTTACTAGTGGATATTTGAGCATAGATGATGTGTTTAGAGCCTTATATATATTTTATAAGTATCTTTTTTGCTAGATTAATTTGCTACATTTCATTGATTCATAATTTAGCCATATGTGGACCAAAGTCTTAGTGTTGTACCATGCTTAAAGGGAAATTAAACCAAAAATTATTATAAGTATAAGTGTTTATATATTTTTTAATTAAAATCAAATATGAAATTGCCAAATATAATAATTAGGAACATAAATCATTATTATACTTCTTTTTTTGGGGGGGTTAACTATGGGGAAATTTGAACTAGTCACTTTTTTTAGTAACTTATTCACTATCAATTCAAAACCCAACAAATATGATAAAATAAATCTTAAATTTTAACTATTATTTATGTTTTATATATATTTTACATCTTTCTATATACAAATATTAAATTTCTAACCATGTGTTTTATTAATTAAATTTATTAAAAATTTATATATTCTTGGAAATATCATTGTTATGAATACAAATAGATATTATTTAAATTTATTTTAGTGTCATAAATATTATAAATTTTTTTCAAAAAATATTTATAATTTTATTTATAAAAACAAAATTACAATATAAAAATTATTTATATTTTTTAATTGAATTAAAATTGTAATTTTTTTTAACTATTTAATTAAAAATTAAATTAAATCTAGTGATTTAACATGAAGGAACAAGTTAACAACCTAAGTCCTAAAGGCATCTCATTGAATATTGGCAAATAGCAACCAATAATAATTATCCTACTATTAATTTAACAACTAAATTATAATATATTTTCCCCCAAATAAAATATTTACTATTAATTACCTTTTATCTATGTACATAAATATTATATATATTTTCCAAATATATATATATATATATATATTTACTATTGAATAAATTTTTTTTTATAAACATAAATCTTCTTTATTCAAAATAACTTTCTAGATGGCAAAGTTTAAGATAATACGACTAAAATTTGAATAATCTAAATAAGTGATACGCATACCAAAATAGCATAATTTTATATGAAGAATTTAAAATTTTGCCCAAACTTTGATTCCTTTGATTCCACTAATTCGGAAATTCAAAATTTTATGTATAATCTTTAAAATATTTTGTTTTAATATTCTCCTTTACCAAATTCCAATTCCAAGTACACATGATACATTCATGATTCATCCTGCACTCACTAATAGTAATCGAAATTGTTTGCAAGAAACGAACCAACCATACAAAGACAGATGTTAACAACTCATTCATTTCCAAAATGTGATTGGCATTCTCAGCCTGGTCTAGTGAAACTTATGCTTTGTATTTTGAAACTGTACACAATCCAAAGCTAAATCCGAGCAAACCACCCTATGGTTGTGTTGTTTCTCAGTTGCTTTATTCCGCTGAAATTTTGTTGGAAAACCAGAGTTGGTGCCACGGCCAGCAATAGAACACGAAGAAATCAAATCGTAATCCATTTTGAACTGATTACAGCCAAGTGCCGATACAAGCAGGGTGTTGTAGAAGCTGTGAAAATGTCAGCGAGGGCCATTGGCACTCATCATCAATCCCGCGCCCCTTTTGTGCAAAACCAAGGGCAAAGCAACGCAGAACTGCACCGTCAGTGGGTTGGAAATGTCTGTCCTGTAGCCATTCCATCGAGATGAATGAACCAGGCTATCGGGGTAAGCAAATGATAGACTCCACGCTTGGCAACCTCATTAACGAACCAGGGTACGTGGGCATTTGAAAATTTAAAACAGTAACCTATTAAATTATATGTAAAAGTTTTTTTTAACCAGATTCTGTCTACATTCCATTACATTACCGAACTGTATATATTACACAAAGACCACAACACAATCTTCACGTCTTATAAGGGATATGTCAAATGACACCGGAAGAATCCCTGTGAGATCCACATTCCAGTGTTCGTATCGTCGGCTTCTCAACTTCATACAAGCGCATGAAAAATTCTATAAAACCGACTTGTCTTTCATGAAAATAAAAATAAAGAAAATAATCACTTGGCCTAAAGAATCAAAATACAGAATCCACAAATGCTAAAACATTACACAGCTTCCCTCATAGAGAGAGAAAATCAATCTCGTGATCACATTAACGAGGTTTTCCTTCTCCATGACCCTGAGATTTAAAGAATGAGGGAATAAAATCTACCGCATAGACTGCTCTGCGACAAATAAGGAAAACGCCATACAGAAAGTGTGTCTTCAGAATTAAGCCGAGAATGCCGTAATCCGCCAGATTTGTGATTTGGTTTTCAGAAAGACACGGCTTAATTTCAGAATTTCATTACCCCGCCCTAACTAACATGATGGATACATGATGATTAACACGAATGAACATGGTGCACATCACTAACAACACGTAGAGCTAATAGAGGTCGACGCAAACGTTGCCGGAGATAGGACGGGTCATCGGTTGCCGGATGGGTCCGCACGTCGAGGTGGCTATCCCACTCAACCATTACTTGCCATTCTCTGTTATCTGAATCGTAATGTTTTCCGACCAGTTACTATTCCCGAGCAATTCCTCCGCCTCCTCCGCCTGGGTAGACTACTCCCAAAATAAACATGGTGAGAGACTAAATGAAACTTCTCTTCATGCCTCAAACGAAGACAACCACGTGGTGAGAGACTTCAAAACCAAAACAAAAACATTTATTTCATCCTCTGGAAAAATATCGAAGCAGAGTTTTGTATGTGCTTGCCTGTCGTGGTGTGTTCGGATCCAGAGAAGCCTGTTGTGGTGTGTCCGCCTCCTGCCGTGGTGTGTCCTTCAAGGTCATATAGAACCGACTCTGTATTGGCTTGCTCTGCTCCTGGTAGTGAAGCTCGAACTCAATCAACAGATGATGCTTCAGCTGAATTGGGACAGGGAACAACATAGAATTAGCACTACTACCGTGACTCAAATCTTGATGGATGAGGGGCCGAAATATCGAGGGCGTGCAAGTTTGGAAGGATCCTATTTTGGAAGCTGCCTTTTGGCAACTCTAATTGATATTCTCCCCCAAAATGTGGATCATGTTTTAGAAGTTGTTCGTTGGCTACTCTAATTGATATTCTCCCCCAAAATGTGGAAGGACAAATCTGTACAATGCTACTAGTATTGGTATTCTTCCAAATTTCGAAATTGAAGAAGGGAAACGTGCTACTGAATGCTGCAACCATAAGGTACATCACAATACGCAACATCCATAGCACGAGCTCCACACACTGATATTTGAAGGCCCAACCCTTATTCAAATTGCACATTATCAAAACTTGTACACTGGTTCAGTTTCATCCCTCTATCTTCTTTTAGGTTGGTTGGTGTTGGCATTAATTACATTTAACAAACCCTTCATCACCGTAAAATTGCCTAGCCTAAGTCTATCCTGTAATTAGTATCACAACACGTCTTATAGATGTCGATTGTCCTTGCGCCACTGTAATTTGAGGATTTATGCCAAGTTTCCAACAACTCCTTGGCCCTGGAGATTCATCGGTTATGGAAAAAACCGTTACCGAAAATAATGAGAAAATAAATAAGCATTAATGACGTTTTCATAAAATTATTAAACGTCAAAAATACGTTTTCCACAATGCTAAGAATATCAGGAAAAACGGGCATTAAAAATATTAAACGTCAAATATGGGTAAAATGCCTTATGATGGGCATTTTTCCTGTCAAATTCCATCCATGGATTCCGATGACGAAGATGCATGCTGAGAAAATGATGAAAATGACCATAAATGCACATCGTAGTAGCTACCAATACGAGTCTATACGATCCCCAGATACTGCGAACCCTCTTATATAGTTGGACACTAGAATAGCCAACTCCTCATCAATCTTCCATCTTGAAGAAAGTTGTCGAGTCTGTATGATCTCCAGATACTGCAAACCCTCTTATATAGTTGGACAATAGGATTAGCCAACTCCTCGTCAATCTTCCATCTTGAAGACAGTTGTATAGTAGCGAATAATTTGCGTTCTTGTTGATATTTTCATTCAAGTTCGAGCATCTTGAATTGTTGCACGAACTCGTAAAGGACAACGACAATCGTTGTCAAGGAAACAAGGGTTGACAGAAGAAGGGCTAACAGAATAAGCATATTCCACCAGTCGTCACAACCAAGTGACTCCTTTATTTGCCATGCACAAGAAAAGATGGCATTAACAATCGCTCCCTGGAAACCCACAGAAATAGTGAATGTCTTGTATATAACATCGCCACGGTTGTTAGTCTGCTTGTACCTCGGAAATCTGTCGATTCCAATACTCCACAACTGAAATAACATCGGCAACTGTTTAAATCTCGAGGAAATCGAGTACGACAGTGGTTGGAGTTCAAGTTTGATTTTGTAGGGAAACAACAACGACACCATTACAGTCACCGGGATTCGTAGGCCGCCGTACGACGTTGACTCCCTAATGGGGTGATTCACCATCAAATTCACCATCAACAATTGATGATATGTAGAATTGATCCGTCATTAATTTAGATTTATCTAATTTTGGATTTATCATGTGTAGAAAGGATCAAATTTCTCAAGGTGCAAACCTTCTTTACGGAGTGAGGAATTTGAGGAAATGCTTGCACCTCGAGGGATTTGATCCTTATCGACCCATGATATATCCGAAGTTAGATGGATCTAGGATAGTTCCAGTTGAGGGCGACAATGCCACATTTTTAGATTATCACTATTATGTATATGTTTGAGATAAAATTCATACTGTGAAATTTACATTATGTTTTCTTTGTTTGACGTGTCTGTACCATTCTCTTCTTTAAGTTTGTTTTTGTTGCTTGCCTTGAATGGTTTGTACATTTTCGCTTGGATGCTTTGAGTGGTTTGTGTGTTTATGTGTTTTGATTTAGATGGTAATGTTTGTGAATGTTACAATTGTTGTATTATATTTCTATATGTGTATGTAATTGTGTCTTAATAATTAGTTGGTGATGGAAAAGGGAGACAATCTTGTCGATTTTTTGCATGAGAATTGATATTGCACATATATCTCATTTAGTTTTAGGTATCACAACTTTTCACAATTAATAATTCTTAATAGTGTTCCTCTAGGTATTACTAAATATATTTTGAAGAGTAGTTTTAATAATTTATTGCATCAAGATTACTCTTGAAATCATTTGTTTCATTGCTAATGTTTGAAATAATTTATTTCCTTCAAAATATTTTGATGAAATTTTTTTATCTATTAAGTTTGTTTCACAATATTTGAGAAATAATGTAATTTTGATTTTTTTTAATGAGTGGTCAAATTTACAAAATCTTTAAATTATTTTTTAGTTTTTCCATCTTTTCATATCGATTATATGAAAAGGATAGTTGAGATTGTAAACCATTCAATTCTTTAATTCAAACTATTGTAGTAAACATCATACCTTGTCTTTCTTGTTCTCCAATATTGATAGGTTGAATTACTATAACACAAAAATCAATGTAAATTGTCAATCATTTTTTTGTACTTACATTAAAATCAATACACATTGATAACCCAATCACTTTAAGTTAATGTACCATCATACATTGAGTTACATCAAATAAAAAATCATCATCTACACTGAAATCAATGCATCTAATGCACACAATCAAATAAGATTAGAAAACATCTACACTGAAATCAATGAATCTAATGCAAACAATCAAATAAGATTAGAAATCAACATCTACACTAAAATCAATGCATCTAGTGCAAGAAATCAAATAAGATTAGAAATTAGCATCTACATTGAAATCAATGCATCTAGTGCAAGCAATCAAATACGATTAGAAATCAACATCTACACTAAAATCAATGCATCTAGTGCAAGCAGTCAAATAGGATTAGAAATCACCATCTACACTAAAATCAATGCATCTAGTACAAACAATAAAATAGGATTAGAAATCACAATCTACACTGAAATCAATGCATCTAGTGCAAACAATCAAATAGAATTAGAAATCACCATCTACACCGAAATCAATGCATATAGTGCAAGCAATCAAATAAAATTAGAAATCAACATCTACACTGAAATCAATGTATTTAGTGCAAGCAATCAAATAGAATTAGAAAACATCTACAACGAAAGCAATGCATCTAGTGCAAGCAATCAAATAGGATTAGAAATCAACATCTACACTAAAATCAATGCATCTAGTGTACGTAATCAAATATCATTAGAAATCAACATTTACACTGAAAATTAATACACCTAGTGCAAGAAATCAAATAGGATTAGAAATCACCATCTATCATGAATTCAATGCATTTAGTGCAAAAAATCTTCTTCCCTCTCTCCTCTCTCCATCTATATCTATATATCCCTCCATCTCTCCTTCTTTGTCTCTCTATCTCACCGCCAAACATACACACACACTCTCTATCTATTTCTTCCGTTTGACTCCCCTCTCTCTCTCTCGCTCCACTTTTCTCTTTCTATGTATTTTTTCTTCTCTCCCTCTCTCCCCTTCCAAATCCATCTCTTTGTCCTCCCTCTCTCTTCCTCTCTCTCCCTCCCTCTCTCCTCCTCTCTCCCAAGTCATCTCTCTCCCCTCCTCTCTCTCTCTCCAACCTTGTCCTTATCTCGCTCCCTCTCTCCCCCCTCCATCTTTGTGTCTCCCTCTCTCTCTTTCTTACCCTTCTCTCCCTCTCTCACTCCTCTCCTTCTCTCTCTCTTCATTCCTCCTCTCCCATGTCCTTCAGTTTATCTCCTTCAATGCAAGCAATCAAATAGGATTAGAAATCACCATCTACACTGAAATCAATGCATCTAGTGCAATAATTCTTCTTCCCTCTCTCCCCCCTCCATCTATATCTATATCTCCCTCCATCTCTCCTTCTTTGTCTCTCTAACTCATCCCCCCCCCTGAACCCCCGAAAACACACATGATTTCTCCCTCCATATCTATCTATCTATCCCTCTCTCTATCTCTCTCTTCACCCCTCTCTTCACCTTCCATCTATATATCTATCTCTCTATGTTTGTCTTTTGTCTCTCTATATCACCCCAAAACATGCACATTCTTTCTCCATATTTATCTATCTCTCCCTCCCCCTCCTATCCCTCTCTCTCTTTCTTCCCCTTCTCTCCCTTTCTCCCCCCTTCTATCTCTCTTCCATCTTGCTCTCCTCTCTTCCCTTCTCTCCATCTCCCTTATCACTCCCTCTCTCTTTCTCCACCTTTCTCTCTCTCTGTCTTTCTTGTTACCTCCCTCTTTCTCTCCCTTCCTCTCTCTCCCTTTCTCTCATGCCTCCTTCTGTCTCTTCCCCTTATCTCTTTGTGTTTCTCTTTCTCACTCTCTCCAACTTTGTCACTATCTCTCCTTCTCCCCCCTCTTCTCTCTGTCTCTCCTTCTTTATCTCTCTATCTCACCCTCAAACATATACACTCTCTCTCCATCTCTCCCTTGTCACTCCCTCTCTCAACTTTTCTCTCTCTTTGTGATTCGTCTTCCCTCCCTCTGATTCCTTCCTACTCCATTTCTCTATCCTTCCCTCTCTCCCCATGTCTGTCAAGTCCTCTCTCATCCTTCCTCTCTCCGTTTCTCTCCCTTCCTCTCACTCTCTCTATATCTCCACCTCTATCACTTTGTCTTTGTTCTTCCCTCCCATATATATCTAGAGTTAATATATATCATGATATATTAATATATATTATAATATAACAAATTTAATATTATATTAAATATAATATTGTATTAATCCTAAGTTATTAAATTTATAATATTAATATTAATATTAAATTTAATGATATTTTTTACGTAACATAATAACAAAAATTTTAAATATTACAATTTTGACGTAGAAATATTTATGTCTCTAAAATTTTTAATATATTCATAAGATATAATTTTACTTGATTTATTTTACAAATATTTAATTAAAAAATTTTAGAACAAACAAAATTTGCGTTTATTTATATTAAAATAACATTTTTAATGTATTTTAAGAAATAATATTGACTTTACTAAAAATAAAAATAATATTACTCTTTGATTGGGCACAACCGCCCGCATTTCTAATCAAACTTCAAGATCGTAGATTTCAACTCTACCCAAACAACTTCAACTTTGTCAAAGAAATTACACTTTGGGCGGGCGGGGCCGCGTGCTTTTCTAGTCAAACGTCAAAATCGTATATCTCAAAACCGTATATCTTAACTCTACCCAAACAATTTGAACTTTATAAAACAATTACACTTTGACTTTACTTGGGCGGGGCTGGGCCTATTTCTTATCAAACGTCAAAATCGTATATCTCAACTCTACCAAACAACTTCAACTTTATCTAAAGAAACAAATTAGACTTTGCATGGGCGGGGGCCAGCGCATTTCCAATTAAAAGTCTTTTTCCCCCGGGAGGAAAAAAATAATTCTTTAATAAAAAAGAGAATACATTTACTGTGTCAAAATCTTCAGTTATGGATTTGTTTGTCTGTACCAATTAGTATGTTTTTACTATTCTTTATTTTACTTCCAGTGATACATAACATAAAAAATACTATTAAAAGAAAATACGAAAAAGATTTTAGGTGTTAGCCTTTTTGTAGGGGAGTTTTATTTTTAATTTTTAATGATTTTTTTCAAAATGCATCTCTGGCATATTATTGTTACATGAAAAGTTAGAATTCTTCTATATTCTTATTTAAAAATAAGTCCAATTTTATTTTATCATTTATAAAGTTTTTTTCCAACCTAACTCATCACATTGAACATTAGATAAATTTTTTGACCAATCTACTTGAAAACTTTTCAATATTTAACATAATATATAAAATATTTGAAATTACATAAATAATTACCAACATAATTACATCAAATCATTGACTAACTTAATAATGAGAATAACATTATTTTATTTTTCTAAAATAATATAAAACATATACATCTATAATGTCACTAATTAAAACATATTTATTATCAAACCACAATTGAAAATTTTACTAACACAAAACTTATATTAACCCATAAAAAAATTTAAAATATATAAATAAATAAATAACAAAAACAACCTTTTTTTAAACATTTAGTTAATAAGTAAAATTGCCCATCTCAACTCTACCCAAATAACTGATTAAACAAAATCCTATAACCCGACTTTATGACTCGACCGTTCCACCATCAGTGTTAAAGTTCTGCGACAAACCACACCCACAGCCAGCGTGCACCCAATCACTCCAGTGGAAGAAATTTCCTCACCACAACGAATCCAAAGGAGAGAATTTCCGAATATCTACATTCACACCTAACCTCTAGTAAAGGTATTGTGTTAGGCTTACTCTAACCTTATATTTTTCTTATATCTTTTTAATCAATTTTACTATAAATAACACATCCTTTTCTCGGAATCTATATTTCTTTCAATATTTTATTCAAAAATTAACATATTCACGATATTTTCCCAATCACTTTTAATTCAAATCCAACCTTTTACCCAAAATTCAACATAAATATGATTTTTAATTATTTCTTATACTCACACCACATTACTATGATAAAATTCAATCTAATATCATTGTCATAATCTAATATCATTGTCACAACACATCAGAGTAAATTTTTAAAATTAGTTTTAGGATGCTCAAGATATTTGATTATTTTTCTAGAATTAGTAAATCCTAAAATGAATTTAGGTTGGTTTAATTACTTAGTATAATTAATTACAATTATAATTGTTAATTCTATGTTTATTTTATTTTATTTTGATAGAGTCAAAATGTTAAACAATACATTGCCACATCTCTACTATAGTGAGTTGGAGAGCACCTCTATACTAAAAAGCAAAATAAAGTACTCTAACTATTTTAATTTTTTAACATTTTTTTCGACTAAGTTCATCCACAATCTAACTTAAGGTTTCATAAAATTTAAGTTAAGTTTGAAATTTACATTGTTCAAGAGTAGGAGCACTTGTTGCTTAAGTTGTACCCAATAAAAGGAGAATTTTGAGTCACTATTCTTTAAGGCATAGCCAAACTAATAGACAAAATGACTTTTTGAGCGTATTTTTTTTATGCATCCAGTAGAGATTTTTAAAACCTTGAGTTTAAGCTATTTAATCTACAGAATTCGAGTGCATGTGCCTCATGATATTAAGGGTGTTGAATCTATTTATACATTCAAAAATGTATTCTAAACAACACAAAATTACAATCTTGCTTGAAATTGTATAGTCGGTTTCCATGATATATTTTTTTTTCATCTATTAATATAAAAAGAGACTATTTTGAGTGCAAGGTCTTTAGGAATAGGCATGCCATTTTCCTATTAAACAAACAATTTTAATGAAATATTTTTCACACAAAAGATAGTTCTCTTAAATTTGATTAGGTTAATGTCAATATATTGTTGACATTATTTTGGCTTAACGTTTATGATTTTATCCATAATATTCATATTTTTTTAATATACCCTATTTAAAAGTGTAAAGACTCTATTTTAAATATCATTGGACCATGAATGATCTTAGTCAGTTTCCTATAAGGGTTTTCAAGTTAAAACATTGTATCCATTCTATTAATGTCTATTTCTTTATGATGTATTCATTTATTTCTTTTACATTATTGTTTTATTTTTTGTTGATTGGAATCACAACTAGAGTTGAGTGTGGATGGCCTAATAGAGTGTATGTGCGGAAGGTTGGCCTTAAGTCCGAGCTAATAACAGAAGAAGGTTGTAAAAAGCGCCAAGCCAAGAAAAGGAAAATTTGCATACTTGTGATTTGCAATCGTCATACATTTTACACTATGGGTGCATGATGTATTAATAGTGGTTGAATTTAGTGTGTAATGTGAGACGAATAAAAAACATGAGGAAATATCCTGTGACAAGCGATAAATGGTAGATCGTGATCTACTCAATGCGAGTGATGGTGGACTTGAATCTGAGGATTCACCATGCATATTCATGGTAAATATGGGGCAAGAAACTAATGATCTTAGTCATGTTACTACTTTGTGTGACTCCTCCAATAGAAATAATGAATTCATCGAGTTTTACATCGAGGCGCTTCCGAGCATCAAGAAGAAGGTTGTTTCCATAAGGATTGTCATAGTAATCCCCACTAGAAAGAAAACCTTAAGGATGATGCACAAGTAGACATGCAACCAGGTGCTTTTGGTACCTATATCTCAATATAGTTTAAACTCATTATGGTGTGTGAGAGTGTAGGAGCCACCTGTCAGGAGGATTTTCCATATTGTTGTATTAATTTCTTAGGAGTTCTGCCAGAGATAGAAACCAAAATTGATATGACCTACCATCGCTTCTCCCCTGCACGCCAAGGTAGAGGAGAATTTATTGGACATGATATAGCCACATTCATGTATATGGTCTATTGTGAAGAGGGAAAGCTAATAAGGACAAACCCCAAGGGCTGTGTTGAGGCACTAGAGTATGACTCGTTAGAGTAAGTGCTCTACGTCACAAAATAAGTAGGAGCAAATTTAGATGAGTTGTAATCAGTTTATGGCTATGGATGATAATCGGGGAACATAGCATGGAATCTGGATATGGCATCAAAGCCATATAGGTGAACTCTCATAATGGTGACGACATATAGACAATAATGTGGAGATGTATATCCTCAATAAATTAGGAGCTAGCATTTTCTAAAGAGTTGTGATTATTGTGTGGAGTTTAAGCTTGTGCAAAAAAACTATAGAGAACCGTAGGGGATGAAGGATTGCAAGAGATGAAGTTAGTGCCACATTCACTTTGGACATTGGAGTTATGGGAGGAGATCATTGAATCCCTCCACCATGATAGAATCACATAAAAGGGAAGAGATGAGCACAATAAATGATGGAGGCATACATGTTGGAGTGGAAGAACAACCTGGTAAACAATTTTTTAATGTGTAGTCTAACTTATAGAATAAATGGCCTTTTTCACGACCATTTTTTTGGTTAGTTTTAATCAAAATCTGACAGGGATTTTTGAAAACTTGAGTTTAAATTGTTTAATCTGCATAATTCGAGTGCCCCAGGGTTCTTCAGGGTGTTGAATCTATTTATGCATTCAAAAATGTATTTTAAACAACAAAAAATATTGAAATTATATTGCCCAAATTTTGGTGAATTCTGGGGAAAAGGGTTATTTTGTCTATAAGTCAGACTATGCCATTTTTTAAGGCCATGGAGAAGCTATTGAGAATAAAGTGTGCATAACGTGTGCATATGCAATCAAAAGCTATGGTGGTCATGATAAAGGAGGATTATGCCCATTAAATAGATTTAAATAAATTTAAAAATTTAGATTCATGCCATGTGGCTCCCCACCCACCAATTTCCTAGGGATTTAAGATTATTCCATTTCTAATAAGTTCCTCCATGATAAGTTTCTCATTATTATTTATAACATTCATTTATAATTCATTTTTTTTCTTAAGTTAAAGTTGACCCATAACCTTTTTATACATAGTTAATCAGGTAAATGTGTGATTTAATAAGTCTATTCATGTGCAACAATTTTTTTGGTTATATTTATGAAGCCTTCACCTATATCAACCACTTAATATTTTTAATGTGGTTGTACTAATTTATGTTATGTTATAGGATCACTATTATAAAATAAAATTTTAAAATTAGAAATTTTATGGTTAATTTAAATTTTGCAAATGTAATTTTTTCTTCTTATTTTTCTTTGTTTGTTTTTAATCATTTTAAACTTTTGTTGTAGTGGCTACAACCATCCTCCAAAATTTTTCCTTAGCTTCATTTTGGAGCCTCCCTACCAACCATCCTTAGCAGCATGTCTTTCATTACCCAGGTACTTATGTTTTCAGTTGAGTTTCTTTGGCTTATCAGTGTGTGTTCACTAAATTGCTTGCCTTTCACCTGCAAACTAACCTCCTGTGACATGGTTTTCAACCGGTTCTTGTGTTGACTTGCACAAAACTAAAGGGAAACCAACCTTGCTCTCCAGAATTGTGCAAAATATCCTAGCAGCCAGCTGCTCTCCAAAATTGTGCAAAGCATCCAAGTTGCCTTCCCCAAGAAAATTGCGTAGAGTAGCCCATCACCAAGCTTGCTCTCAGAATTTGTGCAGTTCTGGCCAGTAGCCTTGCCTTCAATCCAAAAATTATGCAGAGATTGAGGGGCAGCCAAAGTCGCTCAGTCTGGAAACTACGCAGAAATCATCCCGAGGCTTGGTGTCTATTGCATGTGTTCACATGTTGATTGGTTCCCTCCATGATTATGCAATCTTTCCTTGCATACATGGCAGATTTTTCTTGAAAAAGCAAAAAGCATCCCTAGACTTTACGGATCTTTTTTAGCAGCTCGGGGTTACATGCAAGATTCATTTTAGAAACTTTCGGCCAAGTGTTGCTTTTTCCTAGATTTGTGGCATGCACGTCATCAGCCTCGATCTTATCAAAATTATTTATTCGACGCTTCAGAGCTCATTCTTCACTTCAATTTTGGAGCTCTGGCATTCCCAATGCATCTAGGAACCTTCGGCACACTCAACACATCTTTTTTTGGGTAAGTTTGCTTTTCATCTCTTTTGCTACTTTTCTGTTGCTTTTTGTATTTCTGTTTGTGTGAGTGTTGTTTGCTTGTTTTTATTGAATGCTTGTTGTCGTTTTAATGCACGTTAGCTTGTACAAGCATTGTTTCAAGTTTTCCATTGCATTTCTTTGCTGTCACATGCATGACATTGTTTCTGCACTGATGATCATCATTGCGATGACTCACTTCACACACTTCGTTGTTTTCCCATCTTACTGAATCATGAACTTATGGATTGCATACATGTTCATTTACTCATGTCTGCACCTAGCTTCGCACATGCATTCAGTCCTTACCATTTTCAGTCGCCAGTCGGTGGGTCTATTCTGCCTTGGTTCGGACCTTGCCTTGACCAACTTACACTCCACATTTCTGGGATGGAAGGCCTTGCCTTGCTCCTAGAAATTGCACAGAGCTTGCCTTAAACTAGCCTCCAAGGGTGTTCTCTACGCAATTCTGAGAGGCAATGCCTCAGTTGGCCTCGGGGATTGTGCAGTGCAATTTCTGGGGTTGCAGTCATGCTGACAGAAACTAGGGATTGTGTAGTTCTAGTCCTCAGCAGGCCAAGACGGACTGTGGTCTGCCTAGTTTCAACAGTTAGTCAGATCATTGGTAGTTCGGATTGTGCTTTATGCAGTTCTAGTAGTTAGTCTCCTAGCCTCTCCCAGAGAAAATTGTGCAGATTTCTTAGTCAGTCACCCAGGTGTGTTACATGTCAATCCTCAAGTTGCTTTTAGTTTTTGACTAATATTTTGCTTGTCATGAGTGTTTCTTTGTCTCCAGGTATCAAAGGTGTTCATCAATCTCTCAACAATACAGGTATAATGGCTTCCAAGGGAGTAGGGTCAAAGGGCACCAACGAGAGTGCAACTGAAGATATGTTCGAGCAAGTGTCTATGAGCTTGCCCATCTATGAAGACACTAAGTTGTTTATAGACAAGTAAATCAAGATCAAATGGCAGGACATCAATGATATATTTTCATGCTCCTTTGAGGAGAATTTGGAGGACTGCAGAGTCTATGTCAACATACACAAGTCTAGATTGTACCGGGTTGCATGCAGGTATCTCGCTTTTCCATGTGTGGACATGATCCATTGGATTGTCTCGCATAATGATCTGGAGAAAATGGTGTTGAGTAGTGTCAGTGGAACAAAAATTTCTATCTTCAGGGCTGAGAACTTTCAGGAGATGTATCACTTACTGCAGTTGGTGAACACAATGGATTCACCCTTCACCAATCTGAACAACAGTGCAGACCTAAGAGACATCTTGAAGAGATGGATGAGAGAGTCGTCTAAGTTTAGTACAACAACCAACCAAGTATACAAGACAAAGACATTGCAGAAGGCTTATCAATTATTGGTCATCTTAGCATGTCTCTTATATGGCCAAGAGAGTACGGAGACCTTCCCGTAGAGTTGGGTGATTGTGTTAGATCAACTGGCGAATGAAGGAAAATATTTCAATTGGTCAGACATGTTGGCTCTCCAACATAAGGGGCGAGTAACAAATACCCACATCTGCCCAAGGTCAGCAAACTAAGTTATTCATGTCTGCCTACATGCTTGATGCAATCTATGTCCGTTAGTAGTACCCTGGCTTGGGTTAGGCATGGATGCCTTCATAAACCTCTGTGCATATCTATTGAAGGTTATTCTCTGAGTGCAACTTCCGTGGATTTATACTACAACTATCAGACCACTTTGTCACCCCGTGTATAGGATGATATTTGAACAAGATCCGCCTTGCATCTTACAGGAAACAATGGAGGCATTGGTAAACATAGGAGATTGGTATGCCTCACCCATTGGCACCTTCGTCCGAGTGTACATCGCAAAGAAGGCTCTGCATGTGTTACCGAAGTTTGCCATCGATAATTTGGTCATGCAAGAAGTTGCATACCACATCTCGACAGGGTTTTTAGTAAGACTGCATAGGAAGAAGAAGGCACTTTGGTCCACCCTTCCTTTGTTGATCGGGTTGTATGAGATCTAGAATCTCAAGCATGTTGAGGCCAAGACGAAGGATCCAAGAGACTCACCTTCGGCACCAGAAGTTTCAATCCATATGACCCGCATCGCTTAGTGGAGGACCATTGTGCGAGAGTGTATCATCCTTGGATCCACGGGGCATGTCATTGGCCCGAGGAAGACCCATGGAGATAATTCTACAACTCCGTAAGGCTCAATGAATGAGTTAGAGTGGCTATAGAATGGTTAGCAATGCACAAGGCAGGAGCATCTCAGAGAGCATTAATATCAGCGCAGCAGAGGGTACTAAACCTGCGCATGACAAAGGTAAGAGGAAGGTTGCCAAAAACATAGAGGTAGAGAAAAGATGCAAGGTCAAGGGAAATCCACTTGTATTAAGAGAATATTTGGAGATTGAGGCAAGGAAATGATATCACAACAAAAGGATTGCGCAGAGAGAGAGGGATAAGTAGAAACTGGAGGAGGCCGAAAGAAGTTGCAGGAGGTGAAGAAACAGCTAATGGAAGAACAAGAGCTGTGCAAAAAGGAGAAGGAAGTGCAATGGGAATGGGAACATTAGGAAGCACAATGTGCACACATTGATGAAACTGTGCCAATACAGGTTATTGACTCATCAAAGCAGCTAGCAGATAGAAAATAGGGTGAGAAGTCGTAGGAGCAGAACTTTTCTCAAGAGATTGAATAGATGTTGGAGAAGATGGATACAGATGTGGTTCAGCTAGAGCAGGATTAGGATATAGATCTCATGCCAAAAGGCACGGAGGTCACTCCACCAACTTCACCAGATATGTGAACTAAGCAAGTCCCAAGTGATCAAGGAGACACTGAAATCCTTGAGGACAATCCGGAAGTAGATGTGCACAACATATCCTTCAACGAGTCACAACATAGAGTTGTGCAATCATGCAGAGTGCCACTCCAGATGTCCATTCATCTCTTGCGCATTTTCAAGAACAAGTGATCGTGTCTGATGTGTGTAGACATCCAACTGTATAAGACAATGCTACAAAGGTATATGCCAAGCCACCAGCGCAAGTGTGATATTCTTGATAGCTGAGAACGAGCGCATGGCTAAGTAGTTGCAAGCAAACAACAAGGAGAAGAAAAAGCTACAATATCTGTCAGAGTAGAGTTTAAGAAAGAAATACTTGATGAAGTATCGTCTCTCGAGACAATCATGCGGAAGATGTACTTCAGGTTCATCACTATGCATAAGTCAGTTGTCCATCTTAATGGTTGGCAACAACGTTGTGCTAAGAGAGCATGCATCTTGACAAACATACACACTAATGTTGATCACATGCATATGTGGACAATGAGGTATAAGGGAGCCCCGTTGTACTTGCCAAATATGATGAAGCCAATGGCAGTGGAACTGAAGGCATGCGTCCAGGGTCAGATACATTGGCACACTAACCGAAGCAAAAGAAAAGAACCAAGTTCGACTGGAGCTAGACATGTATTTCAAGCAGTTGATTCACACAGCCACTAGCGCATATTTGCAGATGAGCGCAGACACTATGCACCAATATGTCGTTGGTCCAGCTACACTCAATACCATGATGCACATGCTATATGACGAGTTGGACAGAGGTGCCAAATCATTGTACCCAGATGAAATGAAGGAAAGAGTTTGCTTTCAGAAGGATGTCACCATGGAGTACGCAAACACCATAATAGACTACCAAGCTTGGCATCAATTCCCCACGATTGATCACTAAGAGGATGTCAATGAGTTAGTCTTCCCACAGCTGTTTGAGTCTCAGCGATGTCTTGTATGGCTTAGTCAAGCCCATTTTTGTCTCACATGAGTACATGTGCAGATTGTATTGTAAACATGTTGTAAAGTGAAAGACCAAGTGTCAATAGTAGAATGTAAACAGTCATGTGTAAGTTGAAGAGTCACAAAGGGGAATGTCAAGGGTCACCCCACCCTTTTCTATATATAGAACCTCATAACTCATTGTACAAGCTTTTGGGAGCCAAGCTTATGATAGGTATAACTTAGAGAAATTTTGGAGTGTATTATAACAAATCTTAGCTTCTCCACAGTGTAGAGCGAGTACATCTCTTTGGAGGAGCAGACGACAGTGACTGTAACGTTCCACTATTGGGGCTAGTGGTTGTCATGGTTGTATGTATGATTGGATCTTTCACTCTTTTAATATAACAGAGCCAACACGTTTCATGCATATATTGTTATTGTAGTTCGGCTATCTTGGTTACTCTAACGATTTATTTAGTTGTAATTTACGCATGTATGTATGTACTATTGTATATGTGTTTGTATGAATCTTATCGACGTGTGTTGTTGGTATAACTCATGACTTTGGATTGTTGGCTATCTTTCTTTCCATCTCCTGATGTCTTTCATCTCGTGTGTTCCCTTTCAAGTTGCGTGTTATCACAGGCTTCTAAGGGGCACACTCCTCTGCCCTTCTATGTGTTAGAGCCTTTCATGCACCTTCCCTGGACATCTTACTTACCTTTGCGTGCAACTGCAATCAAGGCGATACTATACTACCCACAGATGGGACTCCTACTCCAAACGGTCTGAGGTCTAGTTGGGTCTTCTTACTAGGGAAATACCCCGTCATGTTGGCAGGTCGAGCACCGTCAACAAATTTCAATATATTTCTTTTTTATATATTAAAATATTTACAATTTAAATGTAGTAATTAATATGTAGTAATTATATTAAAATATTTATAATTTGAAATAATTATTGATATAAATGATGAAAGATATAAATTTCTTTGTTCATTTTTCTATTAGAGCATATTATTTTAAATATTAATAAAGCATAAAAAGAATTTGGATGATGAAGAAAACAATAATGTGTCCCAATTACTTGATCATTCTTTTAACTACCAAAAATAATTCCAATTGACAAGCAAATTAAAAATACATGATATAATAGATAAACTAAATAAATTTATTAATTATTATATTACCTATGTTATATTAAGATATTAATAATAAATATAATTCAAAAAATTAATTACTTATTAGAAAAGGAAACTTATTTATAAAAAAATTAATTACCTAAGTCGTTGCATTATTTATTCTAAAATAATTTCCCATAGAATTTTGATAAATAAATAATATGAATACATAATTTGTCTACAATTATTATTATTATTTTTAAATGGAATTTTTTTTTTTGACAAATTCGGCTGTTGTTTATATTTCAAAAAAGTTTAGGAGGCTAAGCTCTAGAGATACATGATTGGAGCTCGAAGGTTGAGCTTGCAGTTTGACTACATTACAACATTCTGCTAATTTACTATATTTTCTAACTTGAAGAAAACTAACACAAGAGTAGATTCTGACGAACTGGAAGAGGAGTAAACAGACTTTACAAAACATCCTAATCTATATTTATGTGACTGATCTGTCGCGCAGTAGATTCCTCTGGCTTGCTTTCCTGATCAGCGATTTTGATGCTGGAACAACTGGCGCTTGGAGCATTGAGTTTCTCCATCATATATTTGAGGATATCCATGGATTCTTGAATATGAGCGCAGACGTTGGATAAAGCATTGAATTGCTCCTGCAAGGAAGTAACACGATGAAGAAAGAGGTTTAAATCTGCTTCATACTTTGCATTGATTATCCGAGTGGAGGAGTCAATCTTTTCATTCAAAACTCGCTGATGCACCCTGATTTGTTCTAGTTCTTCCTGGAGATCCTAGCAGTGAAGGCAGTCCTCATTACGAGCCATCTGAGAAGCTTGTGCTCTATGCTGAAGGTGCGCTTGAAATTTACTGCGCCAAGAAGTGGCAGTTGCAACCGTAATAAGAGAATCTGAGCAGAAGATCTAAAGAACAAAGAAGGGGAAAAGATTAGAGATCAGGGAGCAGGGAAAAGGCCAAAGAGAGCTTCCAAAGAAGCCTGCTGGAAGAGCTGAATAGGCTGGCTGGGAAAAGAAAAGGATTGGACCGATCCTTAACAGCACAAGCAATGCTGTAATAAAAAGAGAAGGCGAGGGAGGGCGCGAAGTCCAACAAAAAACAAGGAGAGTAGAAGCGACTAGATGAGCAAGGGAGGGGATACGAAGAGGAGTGAGAAAAATTACAAAGGAGAAGGAAGGATTACAGGGGATACTGGCACTAGCAGAAAGCGCTGAGAGGCAACTGAGAGCGAATATGAGCGCAGTAGCAGCGGAAAAAACTCTGATAGAGATGAATGCTTGAAGTCGGGGTGTCCAGGTCTTTATAGCAAGCGGCCTATAAGAGATATAGGACAGAGTCACGCGGTGAGGGGAAGTGGGTTCACGGATTTCACTTGATCGATCAAATATCGAAGTAGATGAGAAGACTGTAGGATTGGGAGGCAAGATTTTTCGGCGGCAGAGAGAGTGCCACATCGAGATTGCAATGGATTTGGTCAGGGTACGCCTTGTAATTTCGGCCAGTGTCAGGCTCAATAGATTTGTCACGAATCATGAGGGAGATCAGGGGAGGTAATGAAAAGAATCCTTGTTGTTGCAGAAAATATTTCCTTTAGTTCGGATACACGCTTGACTAGCGAGTTTGTCTGCTTCTCGATTTAAGGTGCGGAGGACGTGGAAAATTTTTATCTCCCAGGTTTGGCTGATCATGGTTTGACATCTGCTGATGAGTTGCTGTATGTGAATGTTGGAGGCTTTTCTCTTACTGTTCATGAGACTTATAATAATAGCAGAGTCCCCAAAAATCCATGCTTTCCTGATTCCGTGGATTTGAAGTTGGTATAAGCCTTGGTAGAGAGCCAGAGCCTCTGCTCTGTTATTTGAAAGATTTCCCAGTCCCCACTCAAAGGTGACTAGGGGGTCTCCTTTGGGTGTATAGATAATTCCCCCTGCCCCCGCAGCTCCCGGATTTGACTTGGAGGCACCATCAAAAAATAGGATATGAGTGTTGCTGTTGCAAAGCCATTCATTAAATTCGTCCTGCTTTAATCTTATTTTCCAGTTGTGGCTGAGGGTGTTGATTGAGCTACTGAAGGTGATTGCTGATGGGAGGATACTGCGCTTGTCTATCAGGTTCCTGATGAAGTCTCTCTCTTCGATACAGAGGCTGGCCATATCGATTTTCTTTATACTTTTGGTAGCAATGGTTTCTATTGCAAGGCTTTTAGCCTTACTACAAAGTTGTCTGGTTAATGTTCCCTGATCTCTGAAAACCTTGCGGTTCCTAGCAATCCATATTTTCCATAAGAGAGCATATGGGAGGGCATCCCATACCCTCTTGGCAATGTTATTTTTCTTGTGTTGCCAGGGATAACTTTTCTTCCAGTTGCTTAAGGCTTCACCGATGGAGTGTTGTGAATTCCAGGTGAAAGTGTCAATTGAAGCTATGCCTTTCCAACAAGAGATAGCGAAGGGGCACGAGATGAAAAGGTGTTGCATAGTCTCTTCTGCCTCATGACAATTTGGGCATCGGGAGGGTCCAATAATACCTCTCTTTTGCAGATTTTCTGAGGTGAGGGTCTTCCCTTTTAAGAGGGTCCACATGAAGAATTTAACTTTAGGGATGGCTTCAGATTTCCAGACTGCTTTCCAATACGTCCATGGAGAAGTTGGGTGGTCCCTGTTACACAAATAATGATAGCCTGCTTGTATTGAGTAGCTGGATCCCGTAGGATCCCATCAGAATCCATCAATACCATTTTTAGTTATAGGCGCGATGTTGTGGAGATGGATCTGAAAATTGTTGAAGATCTCTTTGAGATTATCAGGGATGGGAGGGAAGCTCCAGCCCTTCCAAGCCTGGGTATCTATATCCCATTGAGAAATTTGATTTAAGCGATATATTCCTTTGCTTTGAAGAAAGAGGAGAATTGGTTCCATACCTGGATAACTGTTGATTGCTTGGTTTCCCATTATCTTATCGCCTCCAATGCTGATTTTGCTGCCACCTTTGGGGACCTTTGAGACATTTTGTGCCATAAAGGAGATGGCTTTTTTGCAGAGTTTCCAAATACTTGTGCTGCTCCTGACGGGTATTTCACTTGTTAGAAGTTGTTGCCTTGGGCTGTTGAGATATTTGGCCTCAATGACTTTTTTCCACCAAGCTTGCTGATCCTCAAGCAATCTCCAAACTATCTTGCCACCAAAGGCTAAGTTTGTGAGCATTGGAGATCTGATTCCAAGCCCCCCTTTTTCCTGGCTTTGAATAACTTGTTTCCAACTAACCAAGTTATATTTTTTCTTATCATTTTTCCCACCTTGCCATAAGAAATATCTGAGAATACTCTCCATTTTGTGATGAAATGAGGTTGGCGCCTGAGCTAAGGAGAACTGATATAGAGGGAGAGAAGAAAGGCCTGATTTTAGGAGAACCAATCGGCCAGCTGGGTTGAGCCAGGAGGATCCCCACTTCTGGACTTTTCTTTTCAATTTATCAAGCATTGTGTCCCATATTTCAGCTCTAGCACGTCCCATGCTCACTGGCATTCCCAAATAGCTGAAGTGGTCCCAATTTAACTTGCACGACACCCCAAAGATGTTGGATAGGTTTTGGAGTGTTTGAGCTGAAGCATTCCAACCATAAATGCAGCTTTTGAGATGATTTATCATTCCCCCAGAGTATCTCATAAACTTATCTAATAGAGATTTGAATCTTCGGGCTATTATTGCAAACACCCCTCCTATCAGTAGGGTATCATCAGCAAATTGGGAGTGATTAATGTTTTTAACTCCATCTTCAAATTTGATTCCTGTGATGAGGTCTGCCTGTTGCTTATGGTCGAGGGTGCAACTAAAGGATTCAACCATTAAAATGAATAAGTAGGGAGAAAGAGGACAACCTTGCCTCAATCCTCTTGAAGATTGAAAGGTAGGGCTAGGCCTTCCATTGATAAGGGGGGAGATCCAAGGTCCAGAGATGCAGGTTCTTATGAGGTTGATAAAAGGAGAAGCGAAGCCCATTTTTTGAAGAGTAGCAAATAGAAAGGAGTGTCGGACCCTGTCAAAAGCATTAGCCAAGTCTAATTTCAGAATGAAGCCCTTTTCATTCCTAGAGTGGCTTGAGTGGATGGCTTCCTGAACTAATAGGATGGAGTCAGAAATTTGTCTATTGGTCATGAAGCCACCCTGATTTTCAGAAATTAGCATTGGCAAGAGAGGCTTGAGACGGGAAGCAAGGATTTTTGTGAAGATTTTATATGAAGAATTGCAAAGGGATATGGGACGAAAATGGGAAAAATTAGAGGGACGGTTCTCTTTGGGAATGAGGGCAAGATGGGTTGAATTTGTGTAGCCTCCCATTTTATTTTTCCTTTGTATCCATTTGTAGTACTTGATGAGATCCTTTTTTATGGTTTCCCAGTGCTCCCTATAGAAGCAAATTGGGAATCCATCCGGTCCTGGAGCTTTGTCAGGCTGGAGGCCCCAGATGGCTCCCTTGATTTCTTCCTCCTTTATCTCTTCGGTCAATCTTTCATTTGCTTCTACTGTGATTTTATTTGGCATATGCTGTAAGAGATCAGCATAGTTCTCTTCTTCCCCTTTTTCAGATAGGAGCTCTTTAAAGTGTGCTGAAGCCACGTTTTTGATAGCAACTTGATCATTGTGTTGAGTACCTGTGCTGTCTGTGATAGTTGTTATGTTGTTTCTGATTTGTCTAACTATTGCTTGCTTGTGGAAGAAGGCCGTATTCCTAATGAGCCCCAATTTTGGTACAATTTGGGCTCATTTTGGCCTATTCTACTTGCTCAAACCATTCATTTTTTATTGCTTATGCATGCATTTCTTAGTTTATTCATGTTGTTTGTAGGAAGAAGGGTAGACACTCTATCTACGTGACTAATGCATTATGATTCCAGGTTTTGGCATTAAAAGGGAGCAAAAGACAACGAAAAAGGAGACAAGGAGACAATGAGGTGGCACTGCTGGTTTTTAGGAGAGGATGTCCACGGTCTTAGGGACATTCCTCGTGATTCCCACCAAGAACTTCGAGCTCCAATCCATCTCGCCTCCGATCTTAGAAGCAGCCAACTGTTCTACAGGAACAACAGTTATAAACTGCTCTACAGGAACAGTAGTTATGACCGTCCTACAGGATCAGCAGTTAAACTCTAGTTGGACAGCCGAGCTCCTAAAATCAAGGACACTTGTTGGATCATCGTTTTTGTATAAGTATAGAGGCCTTAGCCTTGGATAGGTTGTTGAAACTCTCGTATTGCTATTGTAATTTTGGAGCACAGCTCAGTTTTTGTTCCTTTTTGTAAGCCAATTTGGCATGATATCAGATTATGAATAAAGAAGGCAGATTCTGATCTAGTTCTGAGTTTTCTTAAGGAGACTATAGCTCTCAGGTTAGGGCCCAACCTGAGAGCCATAGATCCCCTCTGCTGTAGTGTTGTTTCCATTTCATTTCAGCACTTTGAGCTTTTCATTTGCACATGCAATTCGAATTACAGGTTGTTAAGTTGGTCTTTTTCATGAGTTAGATAGGAGTTGCTTATGGTGAATTTGTTTCCACTTTCTTAGTGTAGCAGAGGATAGATATAATCGATTGGAGCTCCAACAAAAAGGTTGTTAAGGCTCACTGCCATCTCATCTGGGATTGGAGTGCAGTCCATGACTAACCACCAAAAATACGCATTTCTTTATTCCATGATTGCTGCAAACACAGTCATGTTATGTTAGATGCTTCCACATGATTCACACCTGCACCACACTCCTTTACCACAGCTTCATGCACATTCTCCTTCGCGTTTAGATTGCTGTTCATTGAATTTATAAGCACAGGTAGTCTAAGTTAATGCATTTTCTGTTTGGTGATAGTCACAAGCATTTGTTCCATTTACACTGCTTTCTCTCGTTCCATTACTTCGTCCTCCATCTTGATCACGCATGCAAACACATCTCTGACCTCAGCTCCGCTCTTTTATCTCCCAAAGTCTTTCACTCCTCACATAGCTTCCTCCTCTAGCCTTTTCGTTGACATAGCCCTCCATCTTCCAACCCACTCCCTACACTCACTCCCCATCCTATTCCTTCACTTCTACAACCATCACCAGCCTTATTCCTACTATCTCCCCCTACCATTTCATCACTCCTCCATCACGCCAAACACTCACGGTAGGTCATCCTGTAGTCATTTGTAGACATCCTGTAGAAACCAGAGTATCCTGTAGGATCCCCTGCAGACATCCTGTAGGAGGCCACTCTCTCGGTTGCTGAGCATCTGAATGCGAGGAACCTCTGTGGATGGATGCTAAGGATCCCTAGGAACCTCTCCTAGCCTCCCCAACCTGTCCCACACTTTCCTTCCTTCTCCATCCCATCTGCACAACCAAACCCTTGTTAGCACAAGATCACAATCATTCCACACACTTAAAGGAAAAATACAAAAACATAACTTTCATGATGCAAGTAGTTTAGATCCATGCATTTTCACTTATTAGAGGTAATGACAGCATTGGTAGAAGTTGCATTTACATTCTTTGCATTGTAGAGGTTAGACTAGTCAAATTAGGGTTTCCTAGGTTTACATGCTTTGATTTGCTTTCAGTTCATTTTTGTCAAGTAAAGTAGCTTTCCCTTGAGATTAGCTTTCGTCCATCAATTAGAAAGCTTCTTCTGAGAGCCTATAGAAGCTGGCTTGAGCCCTAGCGGACTTGTGCCAGCTGACCAAGTGACAACTGCGACAAGAGCTAGTACTTGTGCATATAGCACCGTCGCTTCCAAGTTTGTACGAACTACCGGGTTCATAAAATGAGAGACAGGAAGCCCCAGGAGTTGTAGCATTATTGCTACAATACTGGAGCTCACCATCTTTTTGGCGCCATTGCCGGGGAAGCATTAGAGTATTAGTAATTGTTGCTTTTCTTCTACTTTCGTACTCTTACTTCTGCTCAGTAGTTTATTTCATTTCCATTCTGCAAAAGTAGCTTAGCATTTCCTGCTTTCCTAGATTAGCATTTCCTGCTTTACTATATTAGCATTTCCTGCTTTCATAGATTAGCATTTCCTACTTTCCTAGATTAATATTTCTTGCTTTCCTAGAGTAATTTTTCTTGCTTTCCTAGATTAGCTTTCCAATTCTGTAATTTCATTTGAGCAATATAGTTAGTTGTAGATCACTTTGTTTCAGTTTTGCAGGTACCAAAGAAAAAGCAAAAGCACTCAAAAAAAAAAAAAAAGTCCTTTCCATTTCATGCCTCGTAGGAACCGAGATAGATCAGGCAAATTCCTACCAAACACCCCCACCACATCACTGAGTCACCCTTCTCTCTTCTTTGGTGACAGTGACCCAGAGGAACCTATAGGTGAACATCCTGAGATATACCAAGACCCTATAGAAGAAGAAGAGTTAGAGACCACTCCATCTGAAGCCATGGCTAATAATAGGAGAGAAGATGAGAGAATAGAAGGAGCTTTCCCCATCCGAGAGACCAATGGAGATATGAAAATGAAAAACATTAGCCCCTCCGCCTTGCCTCACTTCCATGGACTGACCACTGAGGATCCTGATACCTTCTTGTTTGAGTTTGCTGTCCTTTGTAGAACCTATGACTATACTGAAGATGAGCAAAAGCTGAAGCTTTTCCCTTCCACTCTTAAGGATGCAGCACTACGCTGGTTCATGGGATTACCAGGGAATAGCATCGCTACGTGGGCTCAGATGCAGCAAGCCTTCAATACCAAGTATAGGGATTATTGTAGGTCCAAGGAAACCAAGGGAGAGATCTTTCGAATGACCATGGGGAATGATGAGTCTTTAGAGGATTATGAGGAGAGGTTCCAACTTAGCTATAAACGGGCTAGGTGCACACTTGACCCTGAATCCCTCAAGTTGGTTCTACTTCGAGGAGTCCCTGAAGATCTCTTAGACACCCTTCACATGTTAGCTGGGGGGGACATTTACCAACTGCCTTATGAGGACATCAAGACTGTGTTTCGAAACCATTCCAGGGCAGCTAGAAAACGAGGTAGAGGAAATCTCCTCTCCATTGGTGTCCCTTTCTCCAAACATGAGTTTACAAACCAATTAGAAGATCTTAAGAGTGAGGTGAGACAGACCATTGCCATGCAGCTGGACACATTCAGGATCCAGCAGAAGAAAGAAGAAGCTGAGAGAGCCTTGGCTGTCTTCTGTCCTAGGTGCACCAGAAGACACCCTAAGAACGAATGTCCATTGCATTCGGTTGAAGTGTGTTTCGTTTGTTAGGAGGACCGCCCAACAAATCAGTGTCCAACCTTACCTGGGTTTAAAGCCATGTACCAAGGAACCGAAGCCCCCACTGAACCTCTCTACTTCATCAACCAAAGGAGGCCTCAAGGATCTAGACCTTATCAGCAGGGGATGCAAGGGGCATCTCAAGCTTATTACAACCCCAACCAGTCAACTCCTATGCCTTCCTGGGGTCCCCCTGCTCATCCTTCTTGGTCCATGCCTCCTCCATGGTCTTATCCACCTTAGTACCCTACTCAACCTACTTCTCATCCATATCACTCACATACCTAGTCACAGCCTCAATGGAGTGCTCCTCAGTCGGGGTGGAGGCCCCAATACAACACTCCTCCTGCCATTTTGCCTCCACCACCAGTTCAACCTCAGCCTTTACCTCCTGCTCCTCCAAGGCAACCTCAGATGCCTGCTCAACCGAACCCGAACCCCAACAATAGACAGGCTCAGCAGGTATATACTGGGGAGACCTCATGCCCTACCTATGTTGTGGAGATCCAGGAGATCAATCTTAGATCTGGAAAGACTCTTCCAGATCGCCAACCTCCTCCCCCAGAGGATGAGGAAAACCATCAGGAGAGTGAACCAAAGCCTATTCCACCCTTTCCTGAGAGACTAACAGCCACCACACAACCTAACCCAGAAGAAGATGAGCTCTTGGGTGAGCTCAAGCAGTTGTGTGTAAAAATCCCACTTCTCCAAGCCATCAAGGATGTGCCAATATATAACAAGCTGGTTAAGGAGAAGTGTTTCAACCACCCAGGCAGACGGAAGAAAGATGCCTCAACTATCAATGTCATAGGACAACTGTCTGACCTTATGCTAGGACAAGTCATCTGCCCAAAGTACCTAGATCCTGGAAGTCCTGTAGTAGATGTTCACATCAATGGCACCATTATCCCCCACACCTTGATTGATCTGGGGGCAGCCATCAATGTGATGACCAGGGATACCATGCTTAAACTCAATCTTCAGGGTTCCTTGAGGAAGACCTCGACAGTACTGCAATTAGCAGATCGCTCCATTGTGACTCCCGAAGGGATTGTGGAGGATGTCTTGGTCTCTATTGATTCTTGGGAATACCCTGCAGACTTCCTGGTTCTGCAACCAAAGGCCAAGCTTACTGGATATCCTCTCATCTTGGGAAGGCCTTGGTTAGCTACTGCAGATGCTTACATAAGTTGTCGGGCAGGAAACATGACCATAAAAAATGGTCCCATGTCCAAGCAGCTAGTCCTATACCCTCCTGCCCAACCTTCTTTAGAGCATGATTTACCACTCTGGTTGGAGGAAGGAGAGGAAGACGAGGTGTACTCTGCACCACTGTGCACCCTAGATACCACTAGAAGAGACCCTCCTACCGAGGATGATTTGATTGAGACCCTGATCCAGAATCCACCTTCCAGTGCACTATCTTTAGAGAAGTTGGTGGAGGATGCCCAAGCTAGCACCTTAGTGGACCTTTGTACAACCAGCCCTGTCACTCCCAGAGTCAAAAGTGTGGAGTTCTGCCCTGAGAGAGCATTAAATATCAGCTCCTCCCTATCTCCTTCCCAGGAGAAGGAGTTGTGTAGCCTATTGGCCAGCCACTTAGATGCTTTTGCTTGGAGCTATAAGGAGATGAAAGGAGTCCATCCCTTGGTCTGTACCCATCATATATACATCAAAGAGGATTGTAAACCGGTTAGGCAACCTCAGAGGAGAATGAATCCTGCCCTTAAGGACATTGTCAAGGAAGAGTTGCAAAAACTGTTGGATGCCGGATTCATCTACCCCATCTCAGATAGTGAATGGGTGTCCCCTCTAGTGTTGGTTCCCAAGAAGAATGGGAAGTGGAGGATCTATGTAGATTACCGTGAGTTGAACAAAGCTACCAAGAAATACCATTTCCCTCTACCTTTCATAGATCAAGTGTTGGATGGACTGGCAGGAAAGAAGTTCTTCTCTTTCCTGGATGGGTTTAGCAGGTACAATCAAATCCAAATCAGCCCGGAAGACCAAGATAAGACCACCTTCACTTGTCCTTGGGGTACCTTTGCCTACCGAGTCCTTCCCTTTGGGCTATGCAATGCTCCTGCTACCTTCCAGGGAGCTGTCTTGAGCATCTTCTCGGAGTTGGTCCATGATGCAGTAGAAATCTATATGGATGACTTTACTCCTTATGGGGCTAACTTCCAGGAAGCATTGTCCAACTTGGGAAAGGTCCTAACCAAATGTACCGAGATGAACTTGTCCCTTAGCCCTGAGAAATGTGAATTCCTGATGACTGAAGGGACCGTGCTAGGCCATACCATTTCTTCCCAAGGATTACAGGTGGATCCCAACAAAATTGCTCTCATCGAGAGGGTTCCACCTCCTCAAAAAGTAAGGGATGTCCGGAGTTTCTTGGGATTAGCAGGATACTACTGGAGATTCATTAAGGACTTCAGCAAGTTAGCCTCACCATTGTTTGGTCTGTTGGCAAAAGATGTGGAGTTTAATTGGACTGACGATTGTCAGAAGAGTTTGAATGAATTAAAAGACAAGTTAGTGTCAGCTCCAATCTTGAGAGGTCCAAACTGGGCCCTACCTTTCCACATCCACACCGATGCCTCAAACAAAGCCATAGGTACAGCCTTAGGACAAGTTGAGCAAAAACTTCCATATGCCATTTACTTCGTTAGCAAAAACTTGTCCAAAGCAGAGCTGAATTAAACTGTAACCGAGAAGGAATTCTTAGCTGTGGTTCATGCACTAAACAAGTTCCGACATTATATTACGGGTTACCAGACTTTTGTACATACTGACCATGCTGCTATTAGATATTTGATGAATAAACCAGATGTGAATGCTCGTATTATTAGATGGTTACTTTTATTGCAGCAGTTTGATCTAACCATTGTTGATAAACCAGGGAGAGAAAATGTTGTTGCTGACTTCTTGTCTAGATTGGATTTGTCTGCAGATGAAGATGGGACGGTGGATGACCAGATGCCTGATGAGCATTTGTTTGCTATCTCAGTACTCTCTCCATGGTTTTCTGATATAGCAAACTACCTTGTTTCAGCTCAGTTCCCTCCGCACCTCTCTTCAAAAGAGAAGAGCAAAATCATCAGAAAGAGTGCCTCATTTACATGGATTGGGGGCAATCTGTTCAAGCTTGGCCCCGATCAGATCTTAAGGCGTTGTGTAAGGGAAGAGGAAGTCTTTGACATCCTCCTCACCTGTCATGATGGGCCTTGTGGAGGACATTTTGCAGCAAAGAGAACTGCCTTCAAGATCCTGCAGGCAGGCTACTATTGGCCCACACTTCATCAAGATGTCAGAAGATATGTCAGCCAGTGTGACCAATGCCAAAGACTGGGGAAACCGACCCAAAGGGATGAGATGCCTCTCCAAGCTCAAGTGACTCTTGAGCCATTTGAGAAGTGGGGCATGGACTTTGTGGGTCCAATCAATCCCTCTTTGAGGCAAAGATCCTACATCATTGTGTGCACTGACTACCTGACGAAGTGGGCAGAGACCAAAGCAATCAAAGCAGCAACAGAAGAAAAAGTGGCCGAGTTCCTAAGAGAGTACATCTTCTATAAGTTTGGCTATCCAAGAGAGCTAGTCACCGATCAAGGGAGCCAGTTCACCTCCCACCTGGTTGAAGATCTCCTAGCTCATCACAAGATCAAGCATAGAACTTCCACTCCCTATCATCCTCAAGCAAATGGGCAGGTGGAAGTCACCAATAGAGCATTATAAGGGATCTTGACTAAAGTGGTGAGCAGCAGCAGAAAGGACTGGGCAGATCGCCTGGTTGAAGCCACATGGGCTTACAACACCACTTGGAAGACCACCACCGGCTTCACACCTTATGAGCTGGTCTATGGGAAGAAAGCTTTGCTGTCCATTGAGTTTGAGTATAACACTTTGAGGGTGGCAGCTCAGCTGGATCTAGATCTCAGCCATGCACAACAAGAAAGGTTATTGCAGCTTAATGGACTGGATGAGCACTGCATGCAGGCCCTCCTTCACTTAGAAGTGGTTCAACTTCAGAGGAAGGTGTGGCATGACCAGCATCTCCATGACAAGCAATTTCAGCCGGGAGATTGGGCTTTGTTGTATGACTCCAGATACAAAGATTTCAAGGGGAAGCTGAGAACCAGATGGCTAGGGCCATATTCAGTGGAAAAATGTCATGACAATGGATCTGTTCTTATCCGGACCATTGATGAGGAAGCCATCCTCATGCTTGTCAACGAGCATCGATTGAAGATCTACAGGAGGCCTCCCTCCAGACAAGAGTTCATCAAAACTATGGAGAAAGCAGTATTGGTCATAGAGAAGGGTCCTGCCCCTGCTTTGGGCACACCCTGAAGAATCTAAAAAAAAAAAAAAAAGAGAAAAAATAATAAAGATCCTTGGGTGAAAACCTTCCTGAGGCGCCCAAGGCAGGTGGTAGGGGTGAAAACCTCATCTGAGGCACCCCTGCTATCTTTCAAAAAAAAGAGAAAAAAAAAATAAAGATCCTTGAGTGAAAACCTCTCTGAGGCACTTAAGGCAGGTGGTAAGGGTGAAAACCTCATTGAGGCGCCCCTGCTATCTTTCAAAAAAAAAAAAAAAAAAAGGAAGAAAAAAACAAAAAGAAAAAAACAAGATCAATAAGCTATTATGTGAAATTTGCATGCAGATTGAAGGTGTTCTATGGAGGAGAGGAAGCCTCTCAGGTCAAAGTCAAAGGTCCTTCTCATGAAGCCAGGACACCTCACAAGCTCCTCCTCCAAGAATGCTTATGTTTTTCAAGGTATGTGCAATTTTATCATGGTTTGAATCTTCTACAGGAAACTGTTGTCGTTCTACAGGAAGGCACAATTTTTCTACAGGAAGGTGCGAATTTCTACAGGAAGAGCTACCTGTCTACAGGAAGCTCTGTACTTCTACAGGAAACTTCCTGTAGAAGCTCGAGAACGAGCCAGAATGCATTTCATGAGCAGATCTGATGACTACGGGTTGGTGTGGACACATGCAAGCCTCTTTTGGGCCCATGCACGACACTGATACTTTGCTCCACCATCCTCGTCACCATGCAACTGAGATCCCTGCACCAGCAAACCAGATCAATGAGTTCTCGTGGAAAAATCAGTTGTCAGAGAAAAATGAACATCGAGAGCTCATACCATGTCCATGTCAAGCATCAGAAGCTTCGGGAGCGCGATTAGCAGGTCATCTCCATTGTCAAGTAGCATGCACCCGAGGAGGTGAGACTGTTACAAGGCACCCCGCGGGAATCCTGTAGCAGCCAAACCTGCAGGAGTGGATACCATTCATCGCCCAACCATCTGCAAGCAACACGCGGGCGCATGCAACCGGGGCGTCTACTACAGCGCCAGCATCCTGTTACCACGAGCCTCCGGGACTGTGTAAGCCACATGCGGCAGGTAGATCCGTCGTCCAAAAACTGAAAATCATGTGCAGACGCGCGCAGGTAAGTGTTCTAATCCTTCCTTCCATCAAATCGCATGGGTATTACTTTGATTTGTTTGCATGGCATAGAAATGAATGGTTGAGCGGCCGTAAGGCCAGTTGACTGGCCACGTTGGCTAGTGAAGAGATAGTCAGATGATGGGGTGGCAGCCACGACAAAGGGGACACGCAGCACGCACGTGAAGATCAGTCCCGTCAACCGAGTAACGAGTTTAACCGAAAAGGGAGGCGGTAGATCTGTGGGAATGAATGCGGCAGCAAGCGAATGTGCAGGCGGATGACGGGTGACGTCACGCAACGGTCCGGCGGGGACAGCTCACCCTCCGCGCCACGAGCTGCGCCGATTCAAAATCTAATCGGCTAGATTGTGCGCGTATATCCATCCACCTCCACTTCAAAACTTGAGTAACTCTTCTGAATACCTCTGCATGTTGATACGCCAAGCTTTCGGCCGACTGAACACCAGTGAAGCGCACCTCAACCGCAGTCCAATTGCAGTCCTCCCCAAAGTTTGCACACTGCTCCTACAGGAACAGTTCCTACAGGAACAGTTTCTACAGGAACGCAGTCCTACAGGACGCAGTCTTCTACAGGAACGCGGGTGTTCACGAAAAAAGGTGGCCGAGTAACGAGGTAACCCCGGACTTCTCATGCAATTGCTCATTTAAGGTGGTAGGATTGTCAGTTACTATCAGGGTAAATGAGAAAGTAGACCAATTGCTGTCTTTGTGCCCATACTGCAATTCTACAAGATTGTTGCGTGGTTAGACTGTGTTGTAAATTTTTTGTGGGTTATACGCATTGTTCTGCACTCTGTCACCGAAACTAAACTCTCTTCCACCATCACCACCTCCGGTTAATAAAATTGTGCATCATGCCGGGTGGATTTATCAGGCGAGAACCCACAGATTCCACCAGATTAAGGAGAAATCCAGCAGTGGTAGATCTCTTTACCAGGGCACAGTGGATGCCTTTTTGTGATAAGCTACAGGGCTACGATGATGAAGTAGCCGAGGAATTCTTGCAGGCATTGAAGCCTAAACCCCAGACACTGGCCACAGTAAGCTTCAGAGGTCTCAGCCTCCAACTCACCCCAGAGCATATAAGTCGAATCACAGAACTGCCCATGGGTCTGCCGTGGGATAAAGAAGAGCGGAAGCAGAGCCAGCAAGCAAAGAAGGAGTTCTTCCCACCTGAAGAATCATTCACAGAGGACAAAAATGGGGTGAAAAGGACAAGCCTGTTGCCACCATGGAACGAAGTCAATTTGCAAATTATGAAATATATCACCTGTGAGGGTCGTTACAACATCGTATATGCATATCACTTCAGGCTGCTCAATGAACTAAGACACCAGATTGACCTCCCTGCAGCACAGAGGCTGAGCATTCCTTACTTTTTACTGCAGTCCTTGATGGAGTGCTCTACAAAGCTCAAGGACGGAATTCCGGATCAGGTAGCCCACCATGGGTTAGTCAAGCTTCTTGTGGAGGATGCTCTCCACTCATATAAAGTCCCCCTCGCATGGGAATCATTTAGGAATTTAACAAGAGAAGGGGACATAAAAATGTTGCTTGAAGAAACGGAATCCTCTAGCAGTGAAGAAGAAGAGCCAGTGGCCAAGAGTAAGAAAGGGAAAAGCCAAAAAGTCCCGACTCCAACACAGAAGAAAGAACGAAAGGAGGAGGAGGAGGGAAAGGATGACAGAGCAAAAGAGGACACCCCCATCCTGTTAGCAAGGGAAAAGAGGTTGAAAAGCAGGGCAGTCAAAAATGAGGTGGTCCCTGCCAACCCAAGCACCTTGTCAGCTCCTGCAGTCAAAGCCAAAAGCAAAGTCCATGCAGCCAAGCAAGAAAAGGTGGTGAGAGTTGCATCTGCAGGAACGCAAAAACTGGCTTCTACAGGAAGCCCGAAAACACAAACACAGGCTTCTACAGGAAGCCCGAAAACACAAACACAGGCTTCTACAGGAAGCCCGAAAACAAAGACAAAGGCTTCTACAGGAAGCCCGAAGATCAGTAAGGAGCAGGCTTCTACAGGAAGCCCAAGAGCAACGACCAAGGCTTCTACAGGAAGCCCGAAAATCGTTGGAGAACAGGCTTCTACAGGAGGCCCAAAAACGGAGACAAAGGCTTCTACAGGAAGCCCGAAAGTGCAACCACAGGCTTCTACAGGAAGCCCGAAGACAGAGACAGGGGCTTCTACAAGAAGCCCGAGATTGGAAAGAGGGGCTTCTACAAGAGGCCCGAAGGTCATTGAGAAACAGCCTCTTATAGAGAGTCCGAAGACAAAGAAAGAATCTTCTACAGGAGGCCCGGAAGCGGGCAAAGCAGGGTCTTCCACAGGAAGCCCGAAATCTAAAAAGGAGGGGCCCTCTACAAGGAGCTCCGAGAGAGAAAAACGCAAGAAAGAGAAGGTTGGCATTCTCGAAAAGGAGGCAGCAGCAGCACTGGCTGCCCTCAGCACACCTCCAAAACCGAAAGAGAAAAGGGAGAGGGAGACCCCTCTACCACCTGAAGCCAAGAGAAGCAAGAGGATGACCACGGGCAAGCCACAGCCTCCGCCCAGCAGTCAAACCACTTCAGGGGATGTCCCTACTTCACCCACTGCAAGGACCCCCTCTAAAACATCAGCCACCCCCGAAAAAGGGAGCCCAAAAATAACTTCCTGGACACGAAAGATAGGCCAGTCGCCTTCCGAAGCTCGACTCAAGGAAATAGGAAAGGGGAAGGAAGCATCACCCTCGTCACCACCAAGGGCAGAGAAGGCAGGGCCATCAAAGGCAGAAAAGAGAGAGCCTGTTCCGGTCCCAAGCCCTCGGCCAAGGACAAGGAGCAGGAGCAAGGTTGCTCAAGGATGAGCAAATGGTTCAGCTGGGGGGTGATGATGAGCCCCAATTTTGGTACAATTTGGGCTCATTTTGGCCTATTCTACTTGCTCAAACCATTCATTTTTTATTGCTTATGCATGCATTTCTTAGTTTATTCATGTTGTTTGTAGGAAGAAGGGTAGACACTCTATCTACGTGACTAATGCATTATGATTCCAGGTTTTGGCATTAAAAGGGAGCAAAAGACAACGAAAAAGGAGACAAGGAGACAATGAGGTGGCACTGCTGGTTTTTAGGAGAGGATGTCCATGGTCTTAGGGACATTCCTCATGATTCCCACCAAGAACTCCGAGCTCCAATCCATTTCCCCTCCGAGCTTAGAAGCAGCCAGCTATTCTACAGGAACAGCAGTTATAAACTGCTCTACAGGAACATCAGTTATGACCGTCCTACAGGATCAGCAGTTAAACTCTAGTTGGACAGCCGAGCTCCTAAAATCAAGGACACTTGTTGGATCATCGTTTTTGTATAAGTATAGAGGCCTTAGCCTTGGATAGGTTGTTGAAACTCTCGTATTGCTATTGTAATTTTGGAGCACAGCTCAGTTTTTGTTCCTTTTTGTAAGCCAATTTGGCATGATATCAGATTATGAATAAAGAAGGCAGATTCTGATCTAGTTCTGAGTTTTCTTAAGGAGACTATAGCTCTCAGATTAGGGCCCAACCTGAGAGCCATAGATCCCCTCTGTTGTAGTGTTGTTTCCATTTCATTTCAGCACTTTGAGCTTTTCATTTGCACATGCAATTCGAATTACAGGTTGTTAAGTTGGTCTTTTTCTTGAGTTAGATAGGAGTTGCTTATGGTGAATTTGTTTCCACTTTCTTAGTGTAGCAGAGGATAGATATAATCGATTGGAGCTCCAACAAAAAGGTTGTTAAGGCTCACTGCCATCTCATCTGGGATTGGAGTGCAGTCCATGACTAACCACCAAAAATACGCATTTCTTTATTCCATGATTGCTGCAAACACAGTCACGTTATGTTAGATGCTTCCACATGATTCACACCTACACCACACTCCTTTACCACAGCTTCATGCACATTCTCCTTCGCGTTTAGATTGTTGTTCATTGAATTTATAAGCACAGGTAGTCTAAGTTAATGCATTTTCGGTTTGGTGATAGTGACAAGCATTTGTTCCATTTACACTGCTTTCTCTCGTTCCATTACTTCGTCCTCCATCTTGATCACGCATGAAAACACATCTCTGACCTCAGCTCCGCTCTGTTATCTCCCAAAGTCTTTCACTCATCACGTAGCTTCCTCCTCTAGCCTTTTCGTTGACATAGCCCTCCATCTTCCAACCCACTCCCTACACTCACTCCCCATCCTATTCCTTCACTTCTACAGCCATCACCAGCCTTATTCCTACCCTACACATCTCCCCCTACCATTTCATCACTCCTCCATCATGCCAAACACTCATGGTAGGTCATCCTGTAGCCATTTGTAGACATCCTGTAGAAACCAGAGTATCCTGTAGGATCCCCTGCAGACATCCTGTAGGAGGCCACTCTCTCGGTTGCTGAGCATCTGAATGCGAGGAACCTCTGTGGATGGATGCTAAGGATCCCTAGGAACCTCTCCTAGCCTCCCTAACCTGTCCCACACTTTCCTTCCTTCTCCATCCCATATGCACAACCAAACCCTAGTTAGCACAAGATCACAATCATTCAACACACTTAAAGGAAAAATACAAAAACATAACTTTCATGATGCAAGTAGTTTAGATCCATGCATTTTCACTTATTAGAGGTAATGACAGCATTGGTAGAAGTTGCATTTACATTCTTTGCATTGTAGAGGTTAGACTAGTCAAATTAGGGTTTCCTAGGTTTACATGCTTTGATTTTCTTTCAGTTCATTTTTGTCAAGTAAAGTAGCTTTCCCTTGAGATTAGCTTTCGTCCATCAATTAGCAAGCTTCTTCTGAGAGCCTATAGAAGTTGGCTTGAGCCCTAGCGGACTTGTGCCAGCTGACCAAGTGACAACTGCGACAAGAGCTAGTACTTGTGTATATAGCACCGTCGCTTCCAAGTTTGTACGAACTACCGGGTTGATAAAATGAGAGACAGGAAGCCCAAGGAGTTGTAGCATTATTGCTACAATACTGGAGCTCACCAATTCCTGTCCCCACTTTTTGTCTTGATTTTATTCACCATTTTTCTTCCTCTTCTCTTCTGATACTGTATAATTGACTGTAGAGATTCTCTTCTTGGCTTTTCCCTACCTGAAGGTACTCTTGATTTTCCATTGCATGGTGTAAATCTTCAATTTTAGCTTTCACGTCTAGCTTCTTTGCTTCCGGTTCTTTATATTGAGTTTTTGCCCAATTCTTGAGTGCATTCTTTACGTTCCTGAGTTTGCTTTCCCATATGAAACTTGGTGAGCCTTCAACATGCTGACGCCAAGTTTGTTGGATTAGATTTTTTGCAGCTGTAATGTCATTCCATAAAGGGTTGTATTTAAAGGGGATAGGGCCCAAGGGGCAGTGGGATTCAAGGGTTAAAGCAGTGGGGTAATGATCTGAGGCAGCAAAGGGAAGAATAGAAGCATAGATAGCTGTAAAAGTGGAGAGCAGAGACACATTTACCAGGATTCGATCAAGCCTTTCCATAATATTGCTTTTCCCTAGCCTGCGGTTGCTCCAAGTGAACTTACGATTCTTTGGGATTATATCAACAAGATCTCCAAGCTGCATTACATTCTCCAGCTGATTTCTAAAAGGATCAGGAGTAAAGCTGCCTCCACGTTTTTCGTTAGCATGCAGGATGAGATTTAAGTCTCCACCTAAAATTATGTTGTTGTTCTCTTCCTCCGCTATATTGTTGCTGAGGGAATTCCAGCAAGCTTCCTTGTCTCTATAGTGATTCGGAACATAAACATTGTAGATGACAAGCTGTTGACTACTCATGTTGTTCTTCAGAACAATCTTTATCCAGTGTTGTTCTATTGTTTCTGCTGTATTGTTCCATTTGTCTTGATGCCAAAGCGTAGCGATTCCTCCTGAAGCCCCTCTGGAATCACACACACATCCTTTATATTGCTTATGCTTCTCAATAATTTTATTCATCTCTACCTGTCCCTGTTTTGTTTCTTGAAGTAAAACAATCTCTGGTCTTTCTTGGATAATAAGATCTTTTAAGGCATTTGATTTGGAGGGGTGCCCCAATCCCCTGCTGTTCCAAGAGAGCACTTTCATCATTTCAGATGAGGGATGCGGGGAGTTGCTCTTCCTCCTTGGTCTTTATTTACTAAATCCTTGTCTATTTGCCCTTGTATATAGGATTCTATGGGGTTCTAAATACCCAATGCTATGTCTTTTTGCGCATTTTCATCTCTGTGTTGCTTGGCAGATTTTCTTCCAGGCTTCTTTTGATTATCAAGGGTGGAACCATGCTCCTTAGAATTGCTTCTAGTGATTCTGAGAGGGGGGGATCAGATGGGAGGGAAGAGGAGATAGTCAGGGGAAGGGGAGAGTCAGAAGGGACAAGTTGAATCACTAGAGAAGGGGGATCCTTGCAAAGAGATAGGATGTGAAAGGGATTGGAGGAGGGAGAGGAGGAAAGGGGATCAGGTTGGCAAAGAAGGGGAGGATGGGATGAAGAGGGGGAAGGAGATGAGGGAGAGGGGTTGGGGCGAGGACGAGTGGAAGGGCCAGCCTCATGATATGTGGTGGGGTTAAGGGCTGCCTTTTTGTTTTCTTACTGTTTCCCATTGTTCTTTTTGTGGAGAGTTGTCAACATTAAGAAGTTTAGTGCATCGATTTGCAAAGTGGCCATATTAGTGACATACCTTGCACTTGAAGGGGATCTACTCATAGTCAAGCTACTGAATGTGAGTCCAGTCGTCAACCTTAAGCTTGATGGCTTCTGGCAGGCCTTTTCCCAAATCAACTTCAACAGAGATGTGAGCACATGCCTGCATGTTGTCTTTAGGTTCGCTCCGATCAATGTATTTCCCAACAGCATTCCCGATAGCACGCACTGATTCATCTCCCCAGCAATGCAGGGGGAGGTGTGGTAGACGGACCCAAACAGGCACAACACTAGGGATATCCAGCTCCGGATCAAAGTCTGGTGTCCACTTATTGAGGTATAGTCCTCTGGAGTCCATGAAGTAAGGCCCATTATGGAAGATCAAGTCCTTATCTTCCTTTGTTTCAAAATGAAAAGTAAAGTATCCTTTCCCACAAAATCTGATAGAGATTTTCCCTTGAGTTTTGTCTGACCAGTTCCTTTCCACCCACCTCTGCACTGTTTTTGGAGAGGGCCAAAGTCCTGTAAATTGTCCAATAAGGCCTCTTTCTGCCAAGGCAAGGGCAGCCATACGGGGTAAGGTTGGAGGCAGAGAAACTTCCTGCAACCCATCAAGCTTTTTCACAAACTTCGAAACTGTGGGGCGAGTTCGTTGTGGAGGTAAAGATCGGACCAGGTCAGAGAATGCTTGCTGAAGAGCTGCCTCCTCCAGTGGCGCCTCTGGAGGAGCCATGATGAAGCCAGGGGCCGATTCAAAGTCATTGGTTCAGGCGACAGTGGGAGCAGGCGCACGCGCTTAAAAACCTGCATGCGTGCACATAAATGATAGACCTCAATGTATTTACATGGAATTTTTATTACCTCAAAATATCATCTTACAAAACGAGAGATCACTATTTAAACTCAATAACTAAAACTGTTGATCACTGAAAATGTATAGGGCTACCAAAATGCAAATAGCCATTGCTACTAAATACATAATTGCTGAAATAAAATATTCTACCAAAAGTAAAAGGCATAAGCCAAGAGGCTAAATGAGACATCAAGTATCTGATGAAGTGACTGGGATTAGATCTTGGGAGCGTGTACCTGTCGAGGTATCTGATGAAGTGACTGGGGTTAGATCTTGGGTGCATGTACCTATTGGGGTTGGAGGCTTTAGGACACACTGAATATGGCCCCTCTATGTGGGGTAAATGAGCATCTTGAATGACAAGACAAGAGGGCTAGTGGTGTTGGGCTTGTTGGATTTCATTCAGAAAGGAGAAGATACTATTATGGTCCCCATGCTTTTCCTTCAAGATCTTGCCTAGGAGTGTCTTCATTTTCTAATGAAGTGTGATGGAATTAAGATATTGGCTCCGTCATCCCATGGTATAGCCAAGATCAAGAACCCAATCAGCTAGTTCAGAGTGGATTTTAGAATTAGAGTATGCTTGGCTATCATTAGTAGTCAAGGCTCCTAGTTGGCGAATTTCTTCTTAGATATCCAAAGGAGTTGAAGAATGGAATATGGTCGTAGCATTTTGAGTTGAGGATTGAGCCCACGACTGACGTTGAGGGTCTTTGCCTCCAGACCCCCCATGACAACACATTTGTTAGCAGGGGGTCATGTTATCTCGATATGCAAATGGCTAGATTAAGGATAACCTCTACTAGATAGAGAGACTGATAAAATAGGATTCATAGCAGTTTGTGTAACACACAACTACCAAGAAAGACTATAACATAATCTAGTAGGTTCTAATAGATGATAAACTTATAGGGAAGAGCTTCAGGCAAGGTGCGACAACCATGGGAATCCAATGATTCCAATAAAAATACACACCACTGGAACACTATAAATTATGAACTAGAGTTCACCATGCAAAGTATATTAAACTAAAAGAGATGAAAGTGTTGAAATGTGGCAACAAGAATATTCAAATTTAATTTTTCCTTGAATTAAATTGTGAATTAAAATCGAATTTAGTCTTAATAGCTACTTGGAAATAATTAATTAATTCATTTTGACTTGATTAGTTGGATAAATTCAAGTTAGAAGTCTTTCTAAAGTCATGCAAGAGTTATCCCTTAAATTAAGGAGATAAGATTGAGTTATATTTGAGTTTTAATTAGTTAACTTATTTCACTGAGTTAAATCCTGTTAAATTAGTTCCAAACTGTTTGAGGAACTAATAGAGAGTTAACAGTCAATTGATGCATGCATGCACTCAACTAGTGTACTCCAATTAACTGAAGATTCCATCATCAGAAACTTATGCATGTCTATTCTGAGAAAGACCCAGTTGAGATTAAAGACAAGGACAGTGTACTTATAAAGAAAACTCATGCATGCAGTCAAGGAATCATTCCTTGAGGATTGCACAGTTCTAACAGTGTGTGAGATCAGAGTGTTCCACTTGGTTGAAGGTGAACCATCCCAGAGGAACAACGCAAGGAAATAGGAGCTTGGAGGGCAGAGAGGAAGGCTTGAGAGAATGTGAGCATCTGTGAGGATTGTACTGAGAGCTAGCTAGCTGTGAGAGCTAAGGCTTTGTATAATTCCTATGTATTTCCACCTTGTATGATAATATAGATAGTGGGGTTTTTAGCTGAGGCTTTCCCCAAAGTATTTTCATGTGTATTGTGCCATTGGTTCTTCTTCTCCTAGTTATATTGTTCAGCTCGATCTTTAAGCTTCCATAAAATTTATAGTAAAACTAGGTTATAGTATTCTTCTTTGATTTATATTGCATTATCGGGTTAACCTACCACAACATATTTTCTACATGGTATTAGAGAGAGATTTTTAGAAATTATTCTGCACTGTATATGAGCTGTGAACAATATACTGAGAAGAGAATTCAAAGTTTTAACTTCGGGGCTGCAGGTACAAATCGAATTCATATCATACTTCAACTTTGGCCAATGGCGTTCTATGGCTTGAGACTCGAGTATGCCTTGGAAGGTAGCTCGAATTACATAGCATGGAAAGATAGAATGTAGGTTGTATTAGAAGACAATGGCTTGAAGGAATTCATTGATCAAGAAATCCCAAAGCCAGCTTCAACTAATGCACAAGAGTTGGTTGAGTGGAAGAAGTGTGTGGCGAAGGTGAGACAGATCATCCTTGAGGGAGTTCGAGACCATATTGTCTCGAGTCTCCATTGGAAGGATACTCCATTTTCAATGTGGAAGACATTGAAGGACCTTTACCAGAACAGTAGCGACCAGAGGAAATTGGCGCTCAAGGATAACCTTTGAAGAATCAAGATGGAGAAGGGAAATACTATTTCCACATATCTGAACAAGCTCACCACCTACAGAGATGAGCTTAGCAATGTGGGAATGACTATTACCGATGATGATATGGTGAGCCTCACTCTCCTTGGCCTTCCAAAGAGTTGGAATAGCTACCAGGACTCTGTGAATGGAAGGGAAAAACTGTCGGATTGGGAACGACTGTGGTTGGATCTTATGCAGGAGGAGAGCAGGAGGAGCACACGAGATGGTTCTTCATCTAAGGATGATGATGAAGAAAATCTGGCCTTAGCAAGTAAGGCAAGGAAAGCGAAGGGGAATGCTTCCCATTCTAAATCAGATTCTTCTCATAGAGGGAAGAAGGGTGACAAGTCTAAAGTGAGATGCTTTAATTGTCACAAGATGGGACATTATGCGACTAAATGGCCATCGAAGAAGTCCAAGAAGGGATCCTCGGGAGGATTGGAAGGTGAGGCATTAGCCTCTCAGTTCGAAATGGACTTAACCCTCATCGCATGCATGGTGTCATCGATGATGGTTTATGTCTAGTATCTTGACAGTGGAGCCTCATTCCACATGACTGGTGATAAAAGTTTATTCAACACCTTGGAGGAGAAAGACCTTAAGATGTGCATAGAGATGGGTGACAATGGAAGTTATAGTGTTTCAGGAGTGGGCACGGTTGCTTTTCAGAGGGATAATGGAGCTCCTCTCACCTTGATAGATGTGAAGTATGTTCCTGGACTGAAGAAGAACTTGGTATCGGTCGCAATGTTGGAGGAAAAAGGCTACGATTTTGTCTTTAGTAAAGGAAGGGCATTCCTAAGACACATAGCCACGGGTCAGACCAAGAGGATAGGGATTCGGGTGAAGAATCTCTGTTAACTAGAGGTAGATGATTGTGCAAAATTGAGTACAAAAGCAGAATTGGTGCAAAGCCAAGACATTGGCGAGTTGTGGCACATGCAGTTGGGCCATTTGCATCATGGGGCTTTGAAGATAATGCAACATATATCTACAAGACTTCCCAAAGGTAAACTTGAGCAAGTTGACACATGCAAAGGTTATACCTTGGGAAAGTACACCAAGTCTTACTTTCATGATCGAGACAGTCAAGCAAAGGTGATCTTAGAGAGAGTTCATACTAATGTGTGTGGACCATTCTCGACGGAATCCACAACAAAGAAAAGGTATTATATGATTTTCATTGATGACTATTCTTGTAAATGCTGGATTTATTTCATGCAAAAGAAGGACCAAACTTTCACAAAGTTTTGTGAGTTCAAATATTTGGTCGAGAAAGAGTCAGGGAAGAAGCTCAAGGCCTTGAGAAGCTACAACAGTGGAGAATATGTCTCTCAAGGGTTTAAGGAATTCTGTGCAGCGGAAGGAATTAAAAGAGAGTTGATGGTACCTCATAACCCACAGCAGAATGGGTTAGCCAAGAAAAAGAACAGAACTATTGTAGGGGAAGCATGGGAAATGCTGCATGACCAAGGCCTACCACTTCACTTGTGGGTTGAGGCATGCAACACAACAGTCTATTTGCAAAATAGAAGCCCACATCGCAAACTTGGGATGAAGACACCAGAGGAAGCTTTCTTCGGTAAGAGACTAGATGTGAGTCACCTCAGGATCTTTGGCTCATCGATATATTTCCATGTGACAAAGGATGCACAAAAGAAGCTTGAGCCAACAACAGAGTTGGTTATATTTGTGGGGTACACTAATACACCTCACAACTATCGGGTGTACTTGCCTACCAATCGGAGGACAGTGGTTCGCAGAGATCTCAAGTTTGATGAGCAGAAGGCCATGCAAGTTTCCCTTGAGAGGGAGCTTCAACTACTAGTTGTGGAGGAATTGTTGGTTCCTAAGGAGGAGGAGCCTCAAACTGAGGCGAAGAAGCCACATGCAGAGGTTCCAGGAGTGGAGACATCCACTCAAGCAGAGTCTTCCAGATATGGACGAAAGCGCACAAGAGAAGCTGACAGAGTATTGGAGGATGCAAGAGAGAATGTGGGAGCATCATCTTCTCAGCGCAGACAGAGGAGGTCACTTGAGAGGTACGCTGGATACATGGCCCTTGCTGGGGAATGTGTTGAGACCGAGTCATATTCCTTTGAGGAAGCAGTGCAACAACCGATTTGAGTTGATGTTATCGTGGAGGAGTATGACTCCGTAGTTCGTAACAGTGTTTGAGATGTGGTTTCGAGACCGGAGAACAAGTCAGTTGTGAGTTCCAGGAACTAAAAAAGGTAAAGCAAGCTACTGATGATGGGAGGATCATGTTGCTGCATTATATTTCAACAGTGGAGCAAGATGCTAACATTTTGACAAAGGCATTGTCAAAGTGTATATTCGAGTTCCATAGAGACACGATCGGGATGACAGATAATCTCTTTCTTGTTGAGAGGGAGTGTTGAAATGTGGCAACAAGAATATTCCAATTTTATTTGTCCTTCAATTAAATTGTGAATTAAAACATAATTTAGTCTTAACAGTTGCTTGGAAATAATTAATTAATTCATTTTGAATTAATTAGTTGGAGAAATTCAAGTTAGAAGTCTTTCTAAAGTCATGCAAGAGTTATCCCTTAAATTAAGGAGACAAGATTGAGTTATATTTGAGTTGTAATTAGTTAACTTAGTTTATTAAGTTAAGTCCAGTTAAATTAGTTCCAAACTGTTTTAAGAATTAATAGAGAGTTAAAAGTTAGTTGATGCATGCATGCACTCAAATAGTGTACTCCAGTTAAGGAAGATTCCCTCTTCAGAAACTCATGCATGTCTATTCTGAGAAACACCCAGTTGAGATTAAAGACAAGGACAGTGTATTATCAGTTGCATGTGTTTTCTTATAAAGAAAACTCATGCATGCAGTCAAGGAATCATTCCTTGAGGATTGCGTAGTTCTAACAATGTGTGAGGTCATAGTGTTCCACTTGGTTGAAGGCGAATCATCCCATAGGAACAATGCAAGGAAATAGGAGCTTGGAGGGCATAGAGGAAGGCTTGAGAGAAGCCTGGACTGCCTGTGAACATCTGTGAGGATTGTACTGAGAGCTGGCTAGCTATGAGAGCTAAGGCTTTGTATAATTCCTATGTATTTCCACCTTGTATGATAATACAGATAGTGGGGTTTTTAGCTGAGGCTTTCCCCAAAGTATTTTCATGTGTATTGTGCCATTGATTCTTCTTCTTCTGGTTATTTTGTTCAACTCGATCTTTAAGCTTCCACAAAATTGATAGTAGAAGTAGGTTATAGTATTCTGCTTTGATTTATATTGCATTATCGGGTTAACCTACATCCGATTTTCTACAGAAAGAGCTATATAATTTGGACACAAAACAAATTACCCTGTAACGACCGACCTACCAGGGTTGAAAATGCTTTAAGCAAAGGATAAATCTTTGTTAGCTGCCTCTCACCCTTGTTCTCTCCTCTGTTATCGTCTTTGCCAATGTCTAAGGGATCACCTCCTTGGTCGTTGTTGCCTTGCTCCTCACGTGAATGGCTGGCACTAGGTGCATGAACTAACGACCAGCTTCCCATGAGCCAAGAACATCATGTCATAAATTTCTCACAGAACTGGCGCCATGGGGGATATCTTCTCCTTGTATCAGAGACAAGGCACACATATTACCGTAGAACATAGGGTCGTGACAAACAAATTTTGACTCCATAAAGCGAATGTTGTGGAGGAAATATCCCACCTGTGGCAAGGGAATGTCGCAGGGGCCACAAAAGGGCACAGAGTTGAGGCTACCCAAGCAAGAGCTTGCAAACAAAATACAAGTTTCCATATTAATGTGAAAGGAATGAAAACTGGTTAACATGTGTAGCTACATGGGGTGGGATAGCCACACCATCCACCCCTCTTAAATGTGATGGAAGGAAGTGAGGTGGTGGGCTCACCCATCCCCTCCTCCTCGATTGACACTACTTCCAACACCTTGATCGAGGAGTGTTTAAAATTTTTAATAATATTAATTTTTATGGTTAATTAAATGATTTCCATTAAAAAGATTAAATGACTTAAGTGATAATAATGTTTAGGTATATGTTGAATTTATGTAGTATTATACTTTAAGAAAGGGAAAGTATAGTTTATATAGAGATTTTATTGAGAGGTTATCTTTTAATTTGTTTAAAATGGTGCATTAGGATGGTGAAATTATTGCAAATAAATAAATATTTGTAAAAAAATTAACAACAAAGATTAGACTCTATTATGAATGAATAATATGTGATGTAATTGTTATATTGATTTGTGCTAAATTATTTTTATGAATTATTTAAATATTAGAAATGGTTGATATGTGATGTAATTTCTATAATGATTTGGGTTAATTTATTTTTCATTGATGTACACTTTATAATATATATTAGAACATAATCTAATATTACATCTTTTATTTCACATTAATTTAAATAGTATGTTTCATCTTTTCCTTTCTAATTTTAAATAAAAAATGCCAGGTTTTAATAGAATTTGTCATTAATTCTTAATGGAGTGGACCATTACATTACACCTTTATTTTCTTTTGAAATTTTAATTAATTATGGTGCATTTCATATGTTCCTTGAAAACTTGTTCTTCATCATTGAAAACATAAAGCTATCTTCACAATAATTACATATGAATATAAAAATGTATTTGACTGAAATTTAGTAAGTGAAAATATAACGTTATCATTTATAACTTCAATGAATATATCATTGGAAAGATTTCAACAATTAGAAATAAGATTGTCATTTGAATTATTTATCATTCAATTTACATAATAGGTAGATTAATGGGTCTTTAATTTTGAAAACATAGATTACTTTTTTTGGACATGTCTGCACAAAAACTAACAAGTTCCTTTTCAAAAGAGGAAGTACCATATATTGTTTTTGACATATCTTCACAAAAAATAACAAGTTCTTCTAAAAAGTAAGTAACCATCAATCTACTTAAAAAAATAAATTTTCTTGTGATTTTATTCCATACATCTTTGTTGAGGAATATGAAATCATTTGTCTTGTTATTTTGCATAGTTGGTAATTTCAACTTGCTAGCAAAACCCTCTCCATACTAATTTCTTAGTTATTGTTTTGAACCTAGTCATTGATACTTGAAGTCATAATCCCTATGACTCAATACTTATAGTTCTAGATGTTGGTATATTAAATATGAATTGACCCAATCACCCAAGAATGCACCTGCCCTAAGAGGCCACTATCCTTAATGCACTTTTAGGGCATTGAATGTTAGCAAGTGGCTTGAGAGGAAACTATCTTTATGGCGCATAGTTAATTTATAACATGGTTTCTTTTAAACTTCTAAATATTAATATATTTAATGCAATTATCTATATTTTATTTTTTTCATCAAGTTAAGATTGATTTTATTTATTTATTTAAGATATTTTTAAACTTTTTGAATGTAAAACTAATTTTCTCTATTTTGAAATTAAGATATTTTTATCTATTACAAATGTTTTTAAGTTTTTTTAATAAAATGATAAAGTTTTAATTTTTTATTTTTTATTGTAAAGATAATATATAATTTGTTAAAAATATTTTCATTCTCTCACACACACACACACACAAACACACACACACACACATATATATATATATATAATAATAATTAATTTTAAATTTAATTTTAAAATACAGCCAATTGAATTATTAATACAGATTTTTAAATTTAAATTTAAATTTAAAATAAAAAAACTAAATTATTAATTTGAAATTTAGTTTTAAAATAAAACAAAATTTTTTGAACTAATTAACTAAAAAAATTATTATTTAAACTTTTTATAAGTAGTCGTTATTAGGGAAAGCAAATATAACCAACTTTGCTTAGATGGGATACCTTTGTGATTCATGATTTAAGCCAAGATCTTGCAGAGAAATCACATAGAAATCTTAGGGTCACCCATTTATATTAGAGATGCAACTGTATATTTGTTAAGGGATCCAAATAAATAATTAAAATAAAAAATTTATTTAATTAATTACTTATAAATTTAATTTTGATTTTTATTTATCCAACATTTTTGACAATTATTAATATTTTATCATATAATGTAATAAGATTCAACCATTTATAACTCTATATATTAAAATTATATTAATATTAAATAATTGTTTGATTAAAAGCTATATTTTTCTATTAAGAAAGAGGAAATAATATATACTAAAAATATTAATAAAACCCATAAATTCAATAATAAAAACAAATTTCACAATATAAATAAAAATCAAAACATATAAAAGAAAAGAAAGGAGACCATGGACAAATACAAACCCATACAAATGAGCAAACCAAAAGAGGAGAAGGAAACAAAGGAGGGGAGAAAAACCTAGGGCTTAGGAATAAAGGGAAGGGACCCACAAATTGCTCATCTTCCATCCATTGTTCCTATTAAGAGTACTCATTCTCTTCTCAATTTTGATGGCTTCCCTTAATTTATAGTGATGGAAATGATCAATGAGGACCTTAGAATCTTCTAAACGAATATGGTGTTTGGGGCGAGTCCTACAATGTGTCTAATTTATAGTGATGAGGCGAGTCTTACAATGTGTCTAATTTATAGTGATGGAAATGATCAAAGAGGACTTTAGAATCTTCTAAACGAATATGGTGTGATGGAAATGATCAACGAGGACTTTAGAATATTCTAAATGAATATGTTGTTTGGGGCGAGTCCTACAATGTGTCTAAGGTCCCCTGCGTGCTCTTGGATTCTCTAAGAAATGGAACGGCCATAATGTATAGTGTTTCACAAGAACATTGAATCAAATAAACACCCTTCATGTTTTTTAGATCCACAAAGTCTTTGACTAATATTAAAATCCCAAAAACCCTCAACGGCAGATCCTAAACCATTCATTGACAAATCAAATAAACATGACAAAACGTCATAAAGATGTTGCACCTGGAGTTGTTAAACATCATCAGTGATAGGAACCTTTGGCATGGTTTTTTAGAATCAATTGTAGGAGTGAAATCCCAATGTATCATGCGGCTTCTGAGTTGCATCTGGCTGCAATTATTTTGCAAATTGGTTTCACCCGGATTTTGACACAACGCATTTCGTGGAATACAATATTTCCACAAACCCATGGTTATACAAGTACAAAGATTAAGATTCATGGAGTGGAGGGTTGTTTTTTCCTGCGTTTGTGTGAAAAACAAATAGTTGATCCCCAATGTATACCCACGGGCTCTATATTACAAACAAATAATAACAGACCACAGCCAGTCCTCTCGCATAAATTTAACATAAAGAAATACAAAATCCCCAATATCGAAGAGAAAAAAAGAGTAGATACAAGAAACTCTTACAAAATCGAAAAAAGAGAGAGAAAGAACTTCAGAAACAGGAGGTTAGGGTAAATACTAAAAACCATCGGGCACAAGCGGTGATCCTCAGAGGCGAGGGTTGTAGGGGTTGAGGAATGTTGCAGGGAACCTCGGTGGCTACTTTGTAGAGGCCGTACAATTTGAAACTTTCTGAGACAAGTTATGGATGCCATGTAAGAAGCGGCCACACCAAACCATTTCGCTTAACTCCGTTCGCTCCACATCCTCGTGGCTCAAAAGACTTCCACTGAAACCGTTCGTTTCGTTGTCGTTGACATCGATTTCCTTTACGGCATATCCGGGTTCGGTAATCTCTTCTTCTACCTTGCACTAGGCTTCACTTTCAGTAGATCTCTAGGGTTTCGTCTTCATTCTTCTACATGAATTCAACCTAATCACAAAGTTCTTCGTTTTCCGATGAAACCCCAGAAAACAACTCCTCGGGTTTAGATTGTGGAACACAGCGATTTTGTGTTGGAAGTACTACACACCTACATGCAGACACTTAGTTAGAGCATGGGACTACATGCAAGATTCCTTCTGCATGATTTACTCCCTGATTTGCTCCTTCTTTAACTCCGCAACTGGTTAGTTCTTTTGCATGATTTACTCCCTAATTTGCTCCTTCTTCCACTCCGCAACTGGCTAGTTCTCTCCGAAACTTGTTGTAGGTGTTGAGTCTTCTCATTGATCACCACTATGGTGCATTACCTTGAGATCTTCAACCAGTAATGCTATATCATGAGCATTGTAACCTATTTTCTAATGAATCATTCTTTTGCTCTTTCGATTTTCTTTTAGTGTTTTTGCTATGCAAAGCTGTGTGTTCAACCTTTACTAGCTAGATTCATATGTGCAGGTTTTCTAACACATTTACATGGTATCAGAGCCCATAGGTTGCTAGATAAAAGGCGTACCAGTACTTTATTTTTCAGGTATTACAACTTGGAGATCGAAGATTGACAGAAAAATGGAGTTTCCCAAAGCATCGATCCTAACACTGTACAACTATCATGAATGGAAGGACCAAATGGCTCGATACCTTCGTCAAAAAGGGTTGTACAAGATTACCATGGCTGCAGAAGTGGAACCCACTTCAGCCATAGATAAATCCAAGTACCTCAACCGTATGGATGAGGCCCACGAATCCATATGCATGTGCATCTCTCCAGAGTTGCAGTTTCATTTATCTGTCTGCAATACTCCCAATGAGATTTGGAAAAGGGTTGAAGAACTCTACGGGAAATAGGATGAGATGAAAGGACATATGCTCGAAGTGGAGCTGCTGTCATTGGATCCATGGAACTATGACAGAATTCAATACTTCTTCACCAAATATAATGATCTATTGCTGCAACTCAAGGGTTGTGGAATTGACAAATCCAAGGAGGAGAGTTGCCAAGTTCTCTCTATTATGTCAAAGCTCGGATCAGAATACTTCGTCTTTGTGTCTAAATTTCATTCAGTAAGGCTCGCAATAGGTAAATCCTACACTATGCCTTCTCTCAAAGAGTTCATGGAGTCCCTTACTTTTGAGCAAGCTAAACTCATTGGCATGGGGAAAATCAAACCTCCAAAAGTGCATGCACTTGCTGTGCATGATGACAGCCACAATAAAAATCACAGATCTGATTCAAATCAGAAAAATCAGCATCAAAAAGACAAGGGAAAAGCGCATTCCCATCCAAAAAAGGAAGGTTACACCAAGCCCTTCAATGACTCCTCTGGCTCGAGAAATGAGAAAGGGAAGAAAGGAAATAGATGCAACTACTGTCAAAGAGGATTCCATCCAGAATCCTCTTGCATGAAGAAAAAAATTGACCAAATGGCAGGAATCCTTCAGAAGCACAACTTTGGGGACCACATCCCTCAGGGGCGCCAAGAAGAAAACTGAGGATCCGCCACACGAGAAAGGTAACAATTTTCATGCTTTAGTTGCAATTAGTTCTTCCCCTGATGCATGGATTATAGATTCTGGTGCATCACATCATATGCCTGCTGTAAAGGAAGTCTATTCCTCTTTGGATGCATGCAAAGGACCTCCCATCCTCATGGGAGATGACTCACCTATTGAGGTCACTGGAAAAGGTAGAGTGGAACTTTTACACAGAAGCTTTGAAGATGTGCTTCATGTTCCAAAACTTTCGATAACCTACTTTCAGTTTATCAGATCAATCATTCCGGCACCGGAAAGAGAGTGGAATTCACTCCAGATGCAGTTAACATAAACGACCTACATAGAAGCTCCAAAATTGCAACCGGTGAGGATAACAATGGAGCCAGATTGTATACATTTTCTGAATTTATTGAATCTGAGTCCTCCTTATTGCTTACACATGCTGATGATAGTAGTAGGCTTTGGCACGAGAGGTTTGGTCACTTAGATTATAGGTATATGCAGCAGCTAAGCAAGCATGAGATGGCGGAAGGCTTGCCAAATGTCAGTTTCTCCAAAGGAGTTTGTGAAGGGTGTGTCCTTGGCAAACATCCTAAAGAAAAGTTTGACACTGGCAAGACTCAAAGAGCATCCTCTCCTCTAGATCTGATCCATAGTGATCTCATGGGGCCTTTTCCTCATCCTTCCATCAACAAAGCAAGGTATGTCCTTACATTTATTGATGATTTCTCACGGTATACTTGGGTGTATCTTCTCAGGAACAAATCTGAAGTTTTTGCGCACTTTGAAGATTTCAAAGCACTAGTTGAGACACAGTCAGAGAGAAAGATCAAATCCCTCCGTATAGACAATGGGGGGGAATATGTTAACACAACACTTCAAAACCTTTGCCTTTAGTCCGACATACAATTGCAATACACAGTTCCATACACTCCGCAGCAGAACGGAGTTGTTGAGAGAAAGAACCGATCTCTCAAAGAGATGGCTTCCTGCATGTTGCATGCTAAGTCACTGCCTCATAAGCTATGGGTTGAAGCACTTAATTGTGCTAACTACATCCAGAACAGATCTCCTCATAGGTCTGTCAAGGATCAGACCCCCTTTGAGGCTTGGAGCGGCACTAAACCAGAGGTCACCCACTTCCGTGTTTTCGGCTCCCGAGCATGGGCCAGGATCCCCTCTGAAAAGAGGAAATCTCTTGATCCACAGAGCATTGAGTGCATATTTGTTGGATACCCTGATGGTGTGAAGGGATACTGACTCCTGATTTCCTCTACGGACAAGCTCATCATTGAGCGAAGTGTCAAATTTGAGGAAAGTCTCTCACATGCACCTCAATTGCCACATGCAGACACCTTTTATCTACCTCATGTCCGAGATGATGACTCGGTACACTTAGATGTAGATACAGAGCATGCAGATGCCGCAGTAGAGCATGCAGTTGCAGAGACAGAGTCTTCAGATACAAATCCAGTGCATGCATATGATGATCCACATCCAAGCCCAGATCAGGCTTCCAACAGTGAAACAAATTCCCTTGTCATAAATCAGAGAACAAGGAGCTTACGTGAGATATATGCACAAGACCACCCATCTGCTATAAATGGTCTTGTGGAGGATAATTTTGATCTGTAGAGGACTAGCTCAGAGTTTATTGAGCCTCCTCTTGCCCTCACTGCCACTGAACCATCGCCATCCTGGCATTGTCATTTGGTTCAGTCTTCTGATCCACAGTCTTATGTTGAGGCTGCTGGGCATCCATCTTGGGAGTCCGCCATGGAGGAGGAGTATAACTCCCTCCTTGAGAACCAGACCTGGGATCTGGTCCCCCTTCCTTCAGGAAGGAAACTTGTCTGATGTAAATGGGTCTACAGGACCAAGAGTGCTGTAGATGGGAAAATCACCAGATAGAAAGCTAGGCTAGTAGCCAAAGGCTTCCAGCAAGTGCATGACGTTGATTATGATGAGACCTTTGCTCCAGTAGCAAAGATGGATTCCATATGCCTTGCACTTGCCATTGCGGCTGCCCAAGGGTCAGGGGTGAGAAGTACATTAGATGGATGTGAAGAATGCCTTTCTTCACGGAGACCTATCTGAGGAGATCTACATGGAGCAGCCACATGGTTTCATTCAAGATTCATCTTTGGTCTACAGATTGAAGAAATCTCTCTACGGCCTTAAGCAGGCCCCAAGAGCTTGGTACGCGAAGATGGATTCTTTTCTCTTATCACAAAATTTTGAAAGATGTAAGTCTGATCCAAATGTTTACATGCTTAGGACACATGATTATCTTCTTATCTTAGTTTTGTATGTGGATGATCTTCCTGATCATTGGTAGCTCGACTTCAACCATTGCTACAGTCAAGAGAGCCTTGCATGATAGGTTCTTGATGACGGACATGGGTCCATTACACTTCTTTCTTGGTCTTGAGATCAGCCAGGATGCCACAGGGATCAAACTCTCTCAAGCTAAGTATGCACGGGATCTCCTCGAGAGATTTCACATGACTGACTACAGGATAGCACCGACTCCTTTTCTATCTGGGGTCTGCCTTGAGGATGGAGGTGACACTCCACTAGTTGACAACACTCTCTACCGACAGCTAGTGGGGAGCTTATTGTACCTCACCCACTCTAGACCAGATCTCTCATATGCAGTAGGGGCAGTTTCCAGATACATGCAAGAGCCACATGCGCTACACTGGAATGTTGCCAAGCGCATCCTCTGATATGTTCAGGGCACTGTCACCTTCGGGATTCACTATGCAGCAGGCACTACATTGAATCTCCTTGGTTTTACAGATTCTAATTGGGCGGGAGACAACATTGATTGCAAGTCCACCTCTGGATATTCACTCAGTCTAGGATTTGGCCCTATCTGTTGGTCGAGCAAGAAGCAGGCTGCTATTGCTCTCTCTTCAGCTAAGGCCGAGTACAGAGGAGTAGTCAACATCACCATTCAGGCTCTGTGGCTACAACACTTCCTCACTGAGTTGGGCGTCCAATTCCACTAACCCATTGTCATTTGGTGTGACAACCAGAGCACTCTCAAATTTTGTAGGGATCCAGTATAGCGGCAGCGAACAAAGCACATAGAGATCCATATGCACTACATTAGAAACTTAGTACATGATTGGGTCATTGATTTACAGTTCTGTCCTTCCATAGAACAGACTATAGACATCTTCACCAAGACATTCACTGAGCAGAGGTTTCGATCTCTGCGCGGTCGTCTTGGAGTGAAGGACACAGTTGCTTAGAAACTGCCTTTTCTTCCTCTTTTCTTTTGATTACATTGTATTTTGGGGGGGAGGGCGGCGGAGGGGGGTTTCCCATGAGGTTTTCCCTTTTTCCTTAATTTTAGTACAAGTTGCATTGTATTTTGGGTGACCTTTGGCCTTAGTTGCCAGGCCCCATTTTCTATTTTTCCCTATAGTGGTGTTCAGGGGGGTGTTGGAAGTACTATACACCTACATGCGAACACTTAGTTAGAGCATGGGACTACATGCAAGATTCCTTCTGCATGATTTACTCCCTGATTTGCTCCTTCTTTAACTCCGCAACTGGTTAGTTCTTCTGCATGATTTACTCCCTGATTTGCTTCTTCTTTAATTTTGCAACTGGTTAGTTCTTCTGCATGATTTACTCCTTGATTTGCTCCTTTCACTCCGCAACTCGCTAGTTCTCTCCGGAACTTGTTGTAGGTGTTGAGTCTTCTCATTGATCACCACTATGGTGCATTACCTTGGGATCTTCACCCACTAATGCTACATCATGAGCATTGTACCCTATTTTCTAATGAATCATTCTTTTGTTCTCTATATTTTCTTTTAGTGTTTTTGCTCTACAAAGCTGTGTGTTTAACCTTTACTAGCTAGATTCATCTGTGCAGGTTTTCTAACACATTTACATTTTGCCCTAGCGTTGTATTTAGTGAGAATTTTTAGATTTTTTTAGAAAAATTTGAGGTGAAATCTTTATTTGTGTTATTTAAATTGTATATATGGATTCAGCCCTGTGAAAAACCCCAATACATTTTTATTTAAGGTTGCCAGATTTTAAAGAAATTAGACCAAAAAAAACCCAAAAAAAAACTTCTAAAAAATCTAAAAAACAACTCTTTATATTTTCATGACCGTCTTGCTCAACAAGGGCGAAGGGGTCGTCCGCCAGATGAAGACCGTTCACGGCCAGAGCAACGGGGGTGTACTTTGTCGGCGGAATGATTGATACTGGCACTATACTGGAATTTATCTCTAGATTTACCCGTTGGAGGGACTTCCCAGATTTTATAATTTTTTTTATTGTTATTTCCATTGCTTATAAGGTTTTAGGTAATGAAATCGGTGAAAATTTTCATAACCTTTTCAATGGAGATTGAAATTAAACTTTTTGGTTTCTGATGCAGCAATACTTGCTCGGTCGATAAACATAGATCCTGCTGTAATGCAGCAGGTTTCTACTCCTGAAAATCTCAATATCCTATATACAGGCCCGCGAATGGCCCAATTTTTGCATGGTATGTTCTTCATTTTGAATTCTTCCCAGTACTGTGCTTGACAGTTAACAATTGAATTTGTGGCATTACGTACCATTAGCCCTAAAAAGAATTATTTCCTATGCCTCCGATTTGGTCTTTTCTGGTGTGAACTGAAATTTAGGATTCAAAGATTAAGATAGGATTTGAGCTGTATGTGTTTGCACGCTTTGTGAACTTTGTATATTGCCCAATAACAGACAATAAAATAGAAAGCGGGCAACAATCATTGACTGTTCTGGGCCATCGCGGTTCTGGCAAGAACAGAGTATTTAGTGCTGGAGACGCTCCTAATCTCAGACCTACTATTATGGAAAATACCATAAAATCTTTGGCCCTGGCTGCAGAGAATGGCGTAGATTTTGTTGAATTCGATGTACAGGTAGACTAAGTTTCTGGCATAGGCTATGATGTTTAGGCTTGTTGCCTTCTCGGAACTTGGAGATTTGCTTTGTTTTTAAAATGTTCAAACTTGCTTTTGTCTTCGTGTTGCACAAATTCAAAGGTTGCTTTAAATTTGTTTCAGGTCACTAAAGACGGCCATGCTGTCATCTTCCATGACGACTATATTATAACAGATGACAAGGTAATTTCTCTTTTATATTTTTGTTTCTAGTTTCATTCAAAGTGTATTTTGTTCAAAAGTCTAACGATCCAAAAAGAAATATGATCTAAACCTAGGGATCAGAGTGTTGGGGTTCCATTCCTATGTATGTTCATCCATCTAACAGGTTTAGGGACCTTATGGGACTCGGCCAGACCATTCTAACTTTCCTTCTTATGGTCCATGTTTCAGGGATTGCATAATGCGAGGCGCATTGGATAACTGGGGTTCAGCAGACTTTCTTTGCCATTAAACCATTCTAACTTTTGTGATGATTTGTTTGTTTCAGGGATTACACAATGCAAGGCGCATTGGAGACCTCAATCTTGAAGAATATCTTTCCATGGGATTCCAAGCTGATGGGCTGGAGGTAAGAATCTGTAGAGATTCGTGGATGGAATTCAGTTTCTTGTGATATGCAATGTGTGATCATTGTTGCCTCCTTGTTACTTAGATCCGAAGTCCTCTGGTTCGAAAAGCCAATGATGGCAGTATTTGCAAATGGATAGTGAATGTGCAAGACCGCCTGTGTACTCTTAAAGATGCATTCGAGAATGTTCCTCTGTGTGGGATTTAACATAGAGGTGAAATTTGATGATGAAATTGAGGTTTCTGAAGTCGAACTTCAACGGGTGATTGGTACCGTTCTCAAGGTAGAACGACTGATCTTTTCATTGACTGCATGGCTGCAAAAATTCTCTGGGCATCTAATTTTATTCTGTTTAATTTATGCTTTTAACCAAATAATCATTTCAGGAAGTGGCAATGTATGGAAAGGGCAGACAAGCGACGTGAAAGTCTCTGCACGAATGAGAGTGTTAAAATGGAATCTGTGGAAACAAATTTATCGCTGCGTTGACTTACCCTGTCGTATGTGCTGTTAGTCTTTTCGTTTTCGTTCTTTACATTTTTTCTACTTAATTTCGTAGAGATTGCATTTTTGGAATTGTAAATTTAATTCGTAAAATTTAATTAATGCAGAGTTTTTAAAAGAATTAAATTTATTTACATATTTAAAAACACGTTTTAAAAAATTGAAATTTATAAACACTATTTTGTTTATTAATTTATTTTCTTTTTTATAAATACTATATATATTTTGTTGAACTGCATTTTATTAAAAATTGTTGTCGCAGGGCTTTATATTTATATTTTATAATTTCAATTATTATATAAATATAAATGTATTTTTATTTTATAATTCTCAATTTTATTATTTTAATTATTATATAAATATATAAAAAATTAAATAAATTTTTAATATTTATTAAAGCAATAAATCCCAGTAAACTTAGATACATATTGAATACAATTTTCGTTATAATTCAAAATAGAATTTATTTTAGGGGTAGTTTGCCATTCCCCTCTTCAAAGAGGGGCCATCATTTTGTTTATTCGTCAAATCTCTGTCAGAAATAAAGATAAAACATCTGCAAAAATACCATTTCAGCTAACCCAAGGAGCCCACTTTTTCTCTATATTTAAGAAAAACGTGAAACATACATACTTCACATTTATTTAGAAAGTAGTAAACCCCGATACCGATACAGACTTCACATTTATTTAGAAAGTAGTAAAACCCTAATACCGACATATATTTAGGAAGTAGTAAAAACCCTAATACCGACTCGAACGACAAGACGTATACATTGACTCCACAAAACTAGAAATGTGATGGGCATCGGAGATGGGTCCAGGTGACGAAGATGCATGCTGAGAAAACGAAGAAGATGAGCATAAATGCACATCGTAGTAGCCACCAATACGACGAGTCCGTACGATGTCCAGATACCGCGAACCCTCTTCTATAGTTGGACAGCACGAATCGCCTACTCCTCGTCAATCTTCCATCTTGAACACAGTTGTCTAGTACCGAATTGCGTTCTTGTTGACACTGCCGTTCAAGTTCGAGCAGCTTGAATTGCTGCACGAACTCGAAAAGGACGACGACAATCGTTGCCGAGGAAACAAGGGTTGACAGAAGAAGGGCCGACAGAATAAGCCTATTCCACCACCAATCACAACCAAGTGACTCCTTTATTTGCCGTGCACAAGAAAACATGGCACTTACAATCGCTCCCTGGAAACCCACAGAAATAGTGAATGTCTTGTATATAGCATCGCCGAGGTTGTTATAGTCGGCTTGTACCTCGGAAATTTGTTTATTCCAGTACTCCATAGCAGAAATAAGATCGGCCACTGTTTCATTCCCGGGGACATCGAGTACTACCGTGGTCGGAGTTGCCGTAGGGGCAGCCGTGGCCGCGGTACGGCGCTGGCTCCCTAATTGGCTTGATTCGCCATCAACGATAGCTGCCATGTTGTTGAATTGATCTGCCATAACAACAGTTGACATAATTTATTACCCGAAAAATGCATTTATCTAATAAGTATAAATTAAAGGAAGGTACAGAAACTTAATCAACATTTTTTTCCAGAACGAAAAAGCAAAAAAAAAAAAAAAAAGCATAATTGTATTATATTGACACAAAACTAATGAAATCAACATTATCTATACCAACAAAATGTTATCGAATTCTGAATTCCAGATACCCAACTCCACGAGAATGTATTTGATCACTCTAAGCAGCTTGGCGCGAGATGTATTTGATCTCTCTCTGAACCAGCTTGGGCAATTGTGTTAGGGCCTAAGTGTTAGCCTCTTTTTATAAGAACTTTATTTTTCTTATTTAATATTTTTTTCCAAAATGCATGTCCTATATGTTATTATTATATAAAAAGTTAGAGTCCTCCCGATTGTTATCATTATATAAAAAGTTAAAATCCTCCCATTCTTATCATGCCGTGTATATTATTATATTATTATTGCTTAAAAATGCATGCCTTATATGTTATTATGCTATTATTCCTTAAAAAGTCAGAATTCTCTTAAATTTCTATTTAAAAATAAATTTAACCTTATTTTATTATTTATAAAATCCTCTTGAACACTAAATAAATTTCTTGACCAATCTACTCAAAACTTATATTATATTCACCATAAATATTTAACAAAAAACCAAATCAACTTTATAAAACATTTACTTCATAAATAAACTTGCCCATCAAATATATATACCCACATAAATAAAAAATAACCAAAAACAACTTTATAAAATATTTACTTAATACTTCAAATTATCCATCAAATACATACCACATAAATAAATAAATAAAACGAAAAACATTTACTTAATACTTATATATACCCTAATCTCAACTCTACTACGCAAATAACTGATTAAACAAAATCCTATAACCCTACTTTATAAGTCGACCGTTCCGTTAACCCCCCGAATCCAACATCAGTGTTAAAGTTCTACGACAAACCACACCCACAGCCAGCGTGCACCCCCAACCACTCAAATGAAATAAATTTCCACGGCCAGGGTGCACCGCAACGAATCCAAATGAGAAAATTTCGGAACATCCACATTCGCACGTAACCTCATAAGTTAACGTATTCTGTTAGGCTTAGTCTAACCTTATCTTTTTCTTATCATTTTTAGTCCAACATCCTTTTCCATCAAATTTATTGGGAATTTATTTATTTTTTCAATATTTTATTAAAAAATTAACATATTCACAATTATTTCCAATCAATTTTGATTCAAATCCAACATTTTACTCAAAATTCAATATAAATTAGTTTTTTTTTTAATTATTCACTATGTTGACACCTCTTCAATTATTCCTTATACCCACAAATATCATTGTCATAAATTATTCACTATGTTGACACCTCTTTAATTATTTTCTATATTCATTACTATTTCTTATACTCACACTATTATGAGAAAATTGTATCTAATATCATTCATAAATTTTTTATCGGTAAATATTTTTTTTCATTAATAATAAACTAGTATTAATTTATTTTTACTCTCAATTTACCAAGTTTCAACAAGAATCAAATTTATTTTCACTCTAAAAGAAATTTCTCAAAATATTTCCTCTCTCTAAAATAAATTTCTCAAAATATTTCATCATTCTCTAAAATTACTAAATCCAAAATTAAAAAAAATTTAAACTCGTTGTAATTTCCTGTTAAGTGTGTCTATTGCAGCAACTCCTAAACCCTCGGTGTAAGGTCCCTGAGTTGAGCCGAGCGTGGTGCGACGAGCGGGCGAGTTGACACGGGCGCGGGCGCGGTGAACAAGCGCGGGTGCGGTGCGACGAGCGGTCGAGTTGACACGGGCGCGTGGGCGGGCGCACGGGTAAGCGCACACGGAGAAGCAACGAACGAGCGAGTCATGTGCGACGATACGATTTGCGATGGCGTTTTATACCCGATGAACGTTTAGCGATGGTGTTTGAAGGCCGACTCACATGGAGGGCAGGCCGACCTATTTGCAAGGCGCTTCAAGGGGTGTGTATGGCAAGTGTGGGGCAGTCGGCTGGGCAGCCCACCCACACTCAAACATGCATATATATGTAAGTGCATTGGAGCACTTGGAAATCATTCAATCGACAAGCAACTTCGCTCAAGAGGAAGAGGCGCAGGTCTAAGTGCGCAGAAGACAATAAGGGAGGGCGCATACCTCATGCGCTAGTTCTTGGTTTAGTCGCACGGTAGAGAAGTGTCATTCTTGGAGTTGGGTGAAGGCGTTGGGCAAGGTGTGCCCGGTGATCGGTTGCAGTGTGCACGACGGTCGTGCAAAGCGCCGGTTTGTGCCAGGGCTTGGCATGGGTGTCTTGGTGGCTCGGGTGAGAACCCGCCCATCGTGCAAGGTGTGCACGAAGGTGAACGGAGGTTCACCTTGATTGTAAAATTGACTAAGTGTAAATTTGGGGTTTCCCAAGATTTAGCTTGTACATTGTAAAAGTGATGATTATATAATATATTGATTCGGGCAGACTCATATTGCAGGGAGTTGCCCCTCCCCTTTATATTGTGCAATTGTCTTCTTGTTTATAATTGTTGTTGATAATGAATGAGTATGGGTGTTCATTGGTATAAAGGATAAACATAATAATACTTGGTTGTGAAACACAAACTAAGTAGGAGAAAGTGAATGTTAGGCGTAGTCCACGAACATAAGTATTGGTGAAAAGAAAGTGTTCGGTGGTGCCGCACCTCGCTATAAGTGGTTGAAAGACTATCGCATGTGTAGGGGCGTGACAGGTGGTATCAAAGCAACTGATTCAGGGTATTGAAGCTGTAAGCTGCTACACACCTTCACCGAAGTGAAGGTGGTATCAGAGCTCGGTTGGAGCTGGTGAGCAAGGTTGCTCGTGACGAAGTGACAGTGGAAGCAGGTACTTGCAGGTGAAGGAAGCTAGTTTCACATACAAGTCGAACAAGGGTCGGTTCATGGTTGCAAGGAACTTGGTGAAGCTGGTGAATGGTGAAACAGGTTTAGCAGGGGTAAAGCTTAGTGCTCGGGCCAAGCTGAACAACAAGACATGGCAAGTTTGGAAGAATGCGAAGGGAAGCTCTTGCTTACCTTATATAGGTTGAAGCGGTTGAAAGAAGAGAATCCCTGGATTCAGAAGGAACTTGAAGTCTTGGAAAAGAATGTTGAAGACGAACTTCTTCAACTTGGTTGGACAATGGAGTAAGGTGAAGTTGCAGATTGTGCTATCAAGGAAGAGGAAGCCGTGATGATTGAGGATGTTGCAGATGTGACAACGATGGAGGATGAACTTGAGATTGATCAAGTTGGACCAGGATCGTGCAATTTGGAGACATGGATGGATGAGGGTACTCATATGGATGAGCCTCATGATGACGATGATGAAGAGCAAGGATTGTTGATGGTTGCTGGACTTGTTGGGGTTGTTTGTGACCTTATGATGAAAGGTACAAAGGCTCGTGACAAGGGAGGAACATGATGATCGTTGTGGATGATTGGGTCATGCTTTAGCCACATGCAGAATTGGCTAAGTGCCTGGCATGACTCATGGACAGGTTGGAGGGCAAACACTTGAGTTGCTTGGGTGGACTTCTCATGGCCGAGACCAAGAGATAGTCTTGGTGGAACCTTCAGTGGAGGAGCTATGATGGAGAGACTCATGTGATGATGATATGGTTGGGTGACCGAGTTCACTAGACCGAAGATTGCAGACTTGGATGAGGATGACCGATTGTTGTGATGGGTCTATTTGGTTGGACTACATGGACAACTTAGTCATGGACATCAGGTTGGAAACATGGAGCATGGCAGTCTTATGCAGGGACATTGTGTAGGAGCACTTGTAGAGGTGTCACTTATGGGCATCTAATGAGGAGTGCCAAGGCAGGGATGTTGTGCAGATGGATTTGTTAGTGTGACATGGAGACTTATTACCTATGAGCCGATGGAGAGGTTGTGCACTTATGTACAACAAGACCATGGACTTGGATGGAATTGTGAGTAGACTATGGAGCATTCCTACTACATGGAGAGCTGAGGCATCTTGCAGAGACCTTTGGGCCAAGACTTGTATGCTTGCTGGATGTTGGTTGTGGATGGCTTATGGAGCTCATAATGACATGAGGTTGTGACTTTTGGGGACTTCATATATGGTGGACTTAGAGGATCTGATGCATTGAGGAGCTGAGGTCAGAGACTTTGATGCAGGATGGGGTGCATACTTTCAAGTACATGTATGGGAATGGCTTGAAAGAGTGACTTGATGTGGAAGATCGATATGAGACACTTTGGAGTGATGGAGTTACAACGATGATGATGCCTTGGTGGTAACACTTGGGCATTGGTTGAGCCGAGACTCAACTACTTTGACATGGGAGCTGATTGATCTATGATCACAGGCAGCACATGGATAGATGAGACAAGTAGATACTTGTTTCTATGGCAGACTTGAGGGATGACACATTGCAGATATGATGGAGGTTGCTTCATGGACCTGGATGTGGCACACTGAGAATTGGAGATTGATGAGATGGTCTCTTCATATGGAGGAGATACACATATGGATGATGATGTTGGGATAGATGTGGCTGATTTCATGTAGCACATTGACACCAAACATCATGGACAACATGTTGCAGATGAGATGAGGACTACTTCATGGACCTGAGCATGGCTTATACTTATATGGAGATGGATTCTTGATCGACTTGAGGATGTGACAAGATGTTCTGAGAAACGACTGATGATGGCATGAGGATGTGCACTCTCATGGTTTGGGCGTGACGGTTGGATTAGCTACCCAACTAGTTCAAACATGGGGACATGTAGTGTACAAAGATGTGTTAGCATTGTGTTGGAGTACCATGGCAGCAGTTCACATGATGACACATGATGAGGTCGACACGAGATGTTGCAGTGGGCATGTAGCTTGGATGGAGGGACCAGCCTTCCACGATGGGGAGCAGCATGTGGAGATTGTGACAGGGTGGTCGATGATCATGGATTGAGATGATCTCTGATGTATGACATACCGATGAGGTGTATACCTTGGTATGGTGATCTTGGTGACAGATGGTTGCCGAGGCGAGACATGGTGGAGACGGTGGTTCTACATACGATGCAGAGATGGTTGCAGTATGTGGAGGAGTTGACATCATGGATATTGATGATCTTGGTGGATGGCTATCGAGATGGTATGTTGTCGAGGACGACAACGATTTCAGGTGGAGGAGGATGTAAGGTCCCCGAGTTGAGTCGGGCGCGGTGCGATGAGCGGGCGAGTTGACACGGGCACGGGCGCGGTGAATGGGCGCGGGCGTGGTGCGACGAGCGGGCGAGTTGACACGAGCACGCGCGCGGGCGCGCGGGTGAGCGCACACGGCGGGCGCGCGGGCGAGCGCACACGGAGAAGCGACAAACAAGCAAGTCATGTGCGACGATACGATTTGCGATGGCCTTTTATACCCGATGAACGTTTAGCGATGGTGTTTGAAGGCCAAATAACATGGAGGGCAGGCCGACCTATTTGCAAGGCGCTTCAAGGGGTGTGTATGGCAAGTGTGAGGTGATCGGCTGGGTAGCCCACCCACACTCAAACATGCATATATATGTAAGTGCGTTGGAGCACTTGGAATTCATTCAATCGGAAAGCAACTTCGCTCAAGAGGAAGAGGCGCAGGTCTAAGTGCGCAGAAGACAAGAAGGGAGGGCACATACCTCATGCACTAGTTCTTGGTTTAGCCGCACGGTAGAGAAGTGTCGTTCTTGGAGTTGGGTGAAGGCGTTGGGCAAGGTGTGCCCGGTGATCGGTTGCGGTGTGCACGACGGTCGTGCAAAGTGCCAGTTTGTGCCAAGACTTGGCGTGGGTGTCTTAGTGGCTAGGGTGAGCACCCGCCCATCGTGCAAGGTGTGCACGAAGGTGAATGGAGGTTCACCTTGATTGTAAAATTGACTGTGTAAATTTGGGGTTTCCCAAGATTTAGCTTGTACATTGTAAAAATGATGATTATATAATATATTGATTCGGGAAGACTCATATTGCAGGGAGTTGCCCCTCCCCTTTATACTGTGCAATTGTCTTCTTGTTTATAATTGCTGTTGATAATGAATGAGTATGGGTGTTCATTGGTATAAAGGATAAACATAATAATACTTGGTTGCGAAACACAAACTAAGTAGGAGAAAGTGAATGTTAGGCGTAGTCCACGAACATAAGTATTGGTGAAAAGAAAATGTTCGGTGGTGCCGCACCTCGCTATAAGTGGTTGAAAGACTACCGCAGGTGTAGGGGCATGACACTCGGGGTCTAACAGTCTCCATTCATTCTTGCCTTCTCGGGTGCAGATATACGAACTTACTGGAGTCCCCACACTAGCTGTCACCCAAGTCGCTTAGAATTGGAATTTGGTCCAATGACATTGATTCCAACCAGATATCCTCTTAGAATTATTAATTATAATTAATTACAATTATAATTATTAATTGTATGTTTTTTATTTTATTTTATTTTGATAGAGTTAAAATGTTAAAATAATACATTACCACATCTCTACCATACTGAATTAGCACCTCTATGCTAAAAAGCAAAATAAAATACTCAAACTATTTTAATATTTTAACATTTGTTTGAACCAAATTGATCCAAAATCTAATTTAAGATTTCATAAAATTTAAGTTAAGGTTGACATCACCAACCATCAACCAACATAGCACACTGGCTATGACACTCATGATTGTGATCGATATTAAGTTGTTGAAGAGCGCAAGCACCTATTGATTAAGTTGTATCCAATAAATGGAGAATTTTGACTCACTATTCTTTAAGGCATATCTTAACTAATAGACAAAATGGTCCTTTTTATGGTATTTTTTCTAATTAGTTTTAACCAAAATTCCGTAGAGATTTTTAAAAACTTGAGTTTACGCTGTTTCATCTACATAATTCAATTATCCGGGTTTTTCAAGGTGTTGAATCTATTTATGCATTCAAAAATGTATTTTATAGAACAAAAAAACACAATCTTGCTTGAAATTTCATAGTTGTTTTTCAGGATGTTGAATCTATTTATGCATTCAAAAATGTATTTTAAACAACAAAAAATCACAATCTTGCTTGAAATTGCATAGTTGGATTCCACTGAAAAATGTTATTTCATTTATTAACATAAAAAGAGACTATTCTCGAATAAGCATGCCATTTTCCTATTAAAAAAAAAAATTAATGAAATCTTTTTCACACAAATAGGCGGTTCTCTTAAATTTCATTAGGTCAAGGTCAATATATTGTTTGCATTATTTTGTCTTGAGGTTTTGATAACTCGTGATTTTATCCATAATATCCATATTTTTTTTTATGTAACCTATTTAAAAGTGTAAAGACTCCATTGTAAATATCATTGGGCCATGAATGATCTTAGCTGGTTTCCTACAAGGGTTTCCAAGGTAAAAAAATTGTGTCCATGCTATTAAAGTCTATTTGTTTATGATGTATTTGTTTATTTCTTTCACATTATTGTTTTATTTTTTTACCGGTTGGAATTACAGCTAGAGTTGAGTGTGGATGGCCTAGTAGAGTCTGTGTGCAGAAGGTTGGTCTTAAGTCCAAGCTAATAACTGAAGAAGGTTGTAAAAAGAGCAAAGCCAAGACAAACAAAAGTTGCATACTTGTGATCTGCAATCGTCATACATTCTACACTATGGGTGCGTGGTGTTTTAATCATTGTTGAATTTGGTGAGTAATGTAAGAAGAGGAGAAAAACAAGGAAATATCCTATGATAAGCGATAAAAGGTAGATCATGATCTACTCTATGTGAGTGATGGTGGACTTGAATATGAGGATTCACTTTGCATATTCATGGTAAATATGTGGCAAGAAACTAATGATCTTAGTCATGTTACTACTCTCTGTGACTCCTCGAACATAAATAGTGAATTCATCGAGTTCTACGTCGAGGTGCTTTTGAACATGAAGATGAAGGTTGTTTCCATAAGGATTGTCGTAGTAATCTCCACTAGAAAGAAAACCTTAAGGATAATGCACAAGTGGACAACAACCAAGTGCTTTTGCTAGCTAGATCTCAATATAGTTTAAACTCATTATGGTGTGCGAGGGTGGAGGAGCCACCTTTCAAGAGGAGTTTCCATATTTTTATATCAATTTCTTAGGAGTTCTACTAGAGATAGAAATCAAGATTGATATGACCTACCATAGCTTCTCTCGTGCATGCCAAGATAGAGGAGAAGTTGTTGGACATGGTGTAGCCACATTCATATCTATGGTATATTGTGAAGAGAGAAAGCTAATAAGGAGAAACCCCAAGGGTTGCGTTGAGGCACTCTAGTATGACTCGGTAGACTAAGTGCTCTATGTCACAGAATGAGCAGGGGTAGATTTAGATGAGTTGTAATTAGTTTGTGGCTATGGATGATAATCACACAATAGAGCATGGAACAAGGATATGGCATCAAAGCCATAGAGGTAAACTCTCACAATGGTGATGACATATAGACAATAATGTGGAGATGTATATCTTCAATAAATTAGGAGCAAGCAATTGCTAAAGAGTTGTGATTATTGTATGGAGATTAAGGTTGTGCAAAAAAACTATAGAGAACGGTAGGAGATGAAGGATTGCAAGGGATGAAGTTAGTGCCACATTCACTTTGGACATTGTAGTTGTGGGACGAAATCATTGAATCCCTCCATCATGATAGAATCACATGGAAGGGAAGAGATGAGCACAATCAAATGAAGGAGGCATACATGTTGGAGTGGTAGAACAACTTGCTTAACATTTTTTTAAGGCATACTCTAACTTATAGAAGAAATGGCCTTTTTTCATGACCATTTTTCTGGTTAATTTCAATCAAAATCCAATAGAGACTTTTGAAAACCTGAGTTTAAATTGTTTAATTTGCATAATTTGAGTGCCCCAAGGTTTTTCAGGGTGTTGAATCCATTTATGCATTCAAAAATGCATTTTAAACAACAAAAAATCTTGAAATTGTATTGTCGAATTTTGGTGAATTCTAGTGAAAAAGGTTATTTTGTCTATAAGTTAGACTACACCATTTTTTAAGGCCATGGAGAAGCTATTGAGAATAAAGTCTGCATCATGTGTGCATATGCAGTCAAAATATATGGTGGTAATGATAAAGGAGGATGATGCCCACTAAATAGATACGAGCTATGTTGATCAGACACTATGTAGATCTAGCAAGATGGTGTTGGAAGACCAGGAAAAGTTATGGATCGACACTGGCTGGAAATATAGTAAGAGTTTGCATCGCTGCATGGACGATAAAATGGCATGAAGTAAATGGTGTTGTGGTTTGATGAAGGAGTGAACATGTGATGGAGAGGTGCAGTGGTGTGTGAGCACTCTAATTTTTTTTTGGTCCATGTTGTAAATCGTAGCTATGCACAAGTTGTATTCCCCATGGTTGTTGTAAAACTTGTTATTTAAGCATACATGTAGCGTGGTAGCACATGATTTCTCAAGTTGTGGAATGAACTACTCAAATAGGGATGAGGGGGCTAGGCATACTAGTATGATAGCTTGAGTTTAGTTTTTTATAAGACCTATTATTTAGGCAGACATGTTGGAGTGCAGTGGTGCAATAAGTTGTGGATGATCACGATGTGGAATGGACAACTTGAGTAGGTATGAGGGTGGCATGTGTACTCGTATGCTAGCTTGGGGTGGGGCATGTGAAATCTCAATACGTGAGATGGTTGATGAACATGTACCAAAAAAGTGTCCTAGAAAACTAACAGATACAACGGTTGGTTACCCACGTATTTCATTGGAAAGTAAATTTTTTATATGGACTTCAACGGAGTGATTGGAACCAGGTTAATCTTCCCAAGTCAATTTTAAGGGGGAGATTGTTAGGGTAGTTCGAGAAAAGTTTAATCCATTAGAGTCAATTTATTGTTAGCAATTTTCAAGCTCTAGATTTTGTTAACCCATGTTTTTTCTCATGGTATTCTTTTAATGCATCCTATTTAAAGGCATAAATCTGCCATTGTAAATGCTTTTGGGCCATAAATGATCATTCGGTTGGTTTTTGTTGGCATTATGTTTCTGGTATGGCTATATGTTACAGATGTTGTACTTGATGGCAACTCCCGTGGCAAGGCTCTCAATATGTTGAAAATTAAGAAGTACGCAGGAAATCAGTTCAGAAGGTGCGTACCCGCAGGTACACCATGCAGGGATCGCGTCTAGATACGCAGGCCAGCCGTTCAGGAGGTGCGTACCCCCAGTGCACACATTTCAAAGCAGAGAAAAGCACACGTGGGGTTTCTTATGTTTTACTCTTGGTATTTAGCCGACGGTATTTGTGTTATTACGGTTTTGGCTCGTGGTATTGTTCCATGATTTTAGGAGGAGCTTGCCTATATAAAGCAAAGGAGATCACTTGGCTAAGCATCTTTTGCAATTGAATATCTTTAGATCTGAAATATTGGGTTATGGTCTTAAAATCTTGATCTATATGAAAGGGAAGTTGAAGGCGAATCTGTGAAGGGTGATCTCTCGAGTGCATGATCAGATCTGAGCAACTGTGCCACTCTGGTTGACTGCCTATTCAGCCCTAATCAGAAGGCTGCAGGTGTTTAACAGAAGAGCTGCGTGGGTACGCAGTGCAGAAACAGGAGATCTGCGTGGGTACGCAGAGCAGAAACAGGAGACCTGCGTGGGTAAGCAGAGCAGAAGAAGGAGAGCTGCGTGGGTACACAGAGCGACTAAGGTTCAGGTGCGTACACATAGTAAAAGTACGCGGCGCGATAGTATTTTTGGGTGCGTACCTGCAGTAATAGTACCCGACGCGATAATGTCTCTGGGTGCGTACCTGCAGTAATAGTACGCAGCGCGGTTCAAGGAACAGTGCGTGGGCACGCAGTGCGGCAGAAGGATCTCTGCGGGTATACGCAGGAAAGCAGAAGGTGAACTGCGTAGCGACGCATGCCACAGAAGGGAAAACTGCGTCTCTGTCTTAAAATGTTCTGTTGATTGAATTTTTCTATTGATAAGGTGTTCTGGGTTAGTTCTGTTATTGCTGAGCTGATAACTGTAGTGGACTGTAACTTTTATACTTGATGATCATTTGATGCTTTATGAAAAGTAGGGGGTTGTAGCTCCCTTCCAGGAGAGACTGGAAAACGAGAGAGAGAGAGTTGTAGCTCTCTGCAGGTTGCAGCCTGCGTACTAGTAAAGGACTGCACCAGTACAAAACCATTGTAAAAGAAGTTTCTAATTTGAAAGAAGATAGAGACATATTGCAGCAGGTGGTTTTCACCCACATTGGGTTTCCACCTTACATCTTGTGTTCTTTGGTGTGACTATCTATTTTTCTTTGTTCATGCTCATTATTTTATGGTACTGACATGCAAAAATAATTCAAAGAACAAGTAAGGAAGATTTATTAAAAGAATAAGATAATACTGATTCACCCCCCCTCTCAATATTATTTTCAACAATTGGTATCGGAGCAGGTCCTTCAGACAAGCTTGATCGCTTGAAGGTAGATCGTTCATCATGAGCAACTACGAGAGAGAAGCATCAATCAGGCCACCGGTTTTTGATGGGACAAACTTCAATTATTGGAAGGTAAGAGTTACTGCCTATCTTCAATCTCTTGGTATAGAAGTTTGGGACATCGTAGAGACAGGCTATGCTTTTCCTTCAGCTACTCCTATAGATGCAGCCGAGAAAAAGAAGTATGAAACAAATGCGAAAGCAGTCAGTACTCTATTAGGATGTATATCTCAATCAGAATTCATGAAGGTAATGCACTATAAATCCGCAAAAGAGATATGGGACAAAATTGTCACGAGCTATGAAGGAGACGAACAGGTAAAACGTGCTAAACTTCAAACTCTCAGAATTCAGTATGAGACTCTCAAAATGTATAATGATGAAAGTGTGGCTAACTATTTTCTTCGGGTAGATGAGGTTGTTAATTGTATGAAAAATTTGGGTGAAGAAATAAAAGAGGCTATTGTGGTTGAAAAGGTCCTAAGATCATTGTCCCCCAAGTTTGAATCTAAAGTATCTGCAATAGAAGAAAAGGAAAATCTTCGAATTCTTACTATGTCTCAGCTACATGGAATTCTAACTGCTTATGAAATGAGAAAGGGAGGTCCATCAGACAGAAGAGAAGCTGCTTTCAAAGCATCAGGCAAAGGAGATTATTATGAAGCAAGCCACGTCCCAGAAGAAGAGGAAGAAGAATCAAATTTTGTCAGAAATCTTCAAAGGGGTTCTGGAAGGTTCAGAGGTAAGTTACCTTTTAAATGCTTTGCTTGTGGAAGAGTAGGTCATTATGCTGCAAAATGTCCTTATAAGGATAAAGGAAAGGAACCTGCTAGATGGAACAAGAAACAGAACGCAAATAAGAAAAGCTACTACACTCATGAAGATAGTGATGGTCTATCAAACAGTGATGAAGATGAACAAGGTAATGAATATAAGTTGTTAATGGAATTTGAAGATGATGATTATATGGATGCTATAGATGTGGATAAATTTTATGATGAAATTACTAGACTCAAGAGATGTATAGAAGAAAAGAACATGATCATTGATACTCTACAATTTCAAATTGATGAAAAGGAAAAACATCTTGAAAAATTAGAAGGTGAAATTGTTGGTCTTAGAAAAGAGATTGAGAAAACAAAAGCTATTAATCTCAAGTTTGTCAAAGGATCTGAAACTTTGGATGAGATTATCAATGTGCAGCGGTCTCCACTAAACAAGACAGGTCTGGGCTATAATGGAGAAACTTCTCAAGCATCCACCTCAAAAAGTTATCTTGATGCAGCAAGAAGAAATGAGCAAAATAACAATGAAGATCATCAGGTAAAGCAGGGACGAATTACAAACAGAAACTATCAGGGGCAATCCATCTTAAGGGTGAAAAAAGCTACAACCACCACAGGTAAAATCTTCTCAATTTGGTTCAAGAATAGATGAAAATAGAAATTACAATCAGTTGGCTGGTAGATTCGATAACCGCAGAAGTTTCTTCAATGGACAATGCTTTTCTTGCCATAACTTTGGTCACAAAGCAGCTCAATGTGTTGCATATAAAACGATCATGACTAGGGAAGCTCAAAAACAAAGAAGTATGACAGGGATTACAAAAAGGACCTATAACAACTTTTCGGTTCTTGAAAATGAAGTTGAATGTTCTATTTGCAATAACTTTGGTCATGAAGACTCTGAATGCAGGAGCAGGTTTCAGCAGAAAAAGGAACAAGCCTCAAGCACCAAAACATGGAGAATAAAGGAACCTCAAACAGAAAGATGTGGGATAGCATTTTATGCAGAAGGACAGGAAAATCTATGGTACATTGACAGTGGATGTTCGAAGCATATGACAGGTGATAAAGAAAAACTTGAGTTTTATTCTGCTCTAGAAAAGGGAAAGAAAGTCTCTTTTGGAAATGATACTCCTGCAACTATAAAAGGAAAGGGCATTGCTCAGTTAAAAGAAAAGGTCAAGGCTGGAAATGTTTTGTATGTTGATGGATTGAAGCATAATCTTCTAAGTGTCAGCCAGATGTGTGATCAAAGAACCGAGGTTATATTCAGATCAAATGGATGTCTTGTTCGTGATCTTGATACAGGTAAAACAGTGATCAAAGGCAAAAGAACTCCAAATAATCTGTACATATTTGAAGAAGGACAACAACAATGCTATCTGAGCAAGGATGATGAGCACTGGTTATGGCATCGGAGGTTGGGACATCTAAGCTTTTCACAAATAAGGAAAGCATGCAAATATCAGGCAGTTCGCGATCTTCCAGATATCAAAATTCCTGACAACACCATATGCAAATCATGTCAGTTTGGAAAACAAACCAGAACTAACTTTCCAGAGAAAGAAGGATCAGCTAGCATGCCTCTTGAGCTAGTACATACAGATACATGCGGTCCTTTCAGGAAAAGAACACCTCGAGGAGAAGAATACTTGATATTATTCATTGACGATTTCTCCAGGTTTGTCTGGTTAGGACTTATGAAGCACAAAGATGAAGCATTCGAAAAATTCAAATCCTTCAAAGCCTTGGTTGAAAATGAATCAGGTCACAAAATTAAGTGCCTCAGATCCGACAGAGGTGGGGAATTTACTTCAAATGAATTTTTCGATTTCTGTGAAGAACATGGGATAAGAAGAGAATTCTCTACAGCAAGAACTCCTCAGCAAAATGGAGTTGTGGAAAGAATGAACAGAACAGTCCAACAAATGGCTCGTGCTATGCTTGATGAGTCAGGAACTCCCGCAACTTTCTGGGGTGAAGCTGCACATGCTGCAGTTGTTATTCTCAACAAAACAAATGTCCGGGTGAACAGCACTCAAACTCCTCATGAGCTCTGGAGTGGTAGGACTCCTTCGGTAAAGCACTTCAAAATCTTTGGGAGCAAATGCTATATCAAGAATACTGATGAGCAGCTTGGCAAACTTGAACCTAGAGCAGATGAAGGCATTCTTCTTGGTTACTCTCCACATAGCAAAGCATACAAATGCTACAATAAAAGACTTGGCAGAATTGTTGACAGCATTGATGTAGTGGTTGATGAGAAGGGATACATTCCTAGGCAAGTACATCATGAAGACATCGAAGAAGATGAAGGCTACCCCCAACGACAGAATGATGAAGAAGAAGAACCTCAAGAAGAACCTCAAGAGAAAACAAGAACAGAAGAAAAGACTCCATCCAGATATGTTCAGAAGAATCATCCAGAATCTCAGATTATGGGGCAGAAAGAAGCAGGTGTACAAACAAGAAGAACAGTTGCAGAAGCTTCAAGCTATTTGGCATTACTCTCCTCTACTGAACCACAAAATGTGAAAGAGGCATGCAAAGATGAATGTTGGGTGAAAGCAATGGATGAAGAACTTGAGCAGATCGAAAAGAACAACACTTGGGAGCTGGTTCCTAGACCAAAAGATAAGAATGTTATCGGACAAAATGGGTCTTCAAAAACAAATTGAATGAAAATGGAGAAGTAATTAGAAACAAAGCCAGACTTGTTTGTAAAGGGTATGCGCAGCAAGAAGGAATAGACTTTGAAGAAACCTTTGCTCCTGTTGCAAGACTTGAGGCCATCCGAATGTTCCTTGCTCTCTCAAGTTTTCAAAACTTCAAAGTATTTCAAATGGACGTGAAATCAGCCTTTCTGAATGGAGACTTGGAAGAAGAAGTGTACATTGAACAGCCAGATGGGTTCATTCTTGGAAATGATCCAAATCTTGTATGCAGATTGAAAAAGGCTCTCTATGGTCTCAAACAAGCTCCAAGGGCTTGGTACTACCGTTTGGACAAATATCTTCATCAACAAGGCTTTTCAAAAGGATCAGCAGATAGCAATCTTTATATAAAAGTTGAAAATGACAAATTGCTAATACTTGTTGTGTATGTAGATGACATTATTTTTGGGAGCAATGAAGAAGCTATGAGTCAAAACTTTGCCTTGGTCATGCAGAAAGAATTTGAAATGTCCTTGCTAGGAGAACTGACATATTTCCTTGGTTTGCAAATCCAACAAAAAGAAGGAGGAATCTTTTTATCTCAAACCAAGTATCTCAAACAGATTTTGAAGAAATATGGTATGGAAGATGCAAAACCAGTATGTACACCCATGGTCACAGGATGTAGCCTCAGTGCAAATGATGAATCTGCAGCAGTACATCAACCAACCTACAGATCTATGATTGGAAGTTTACTTTATTTGACAGGTACCCGACCAGACATCATGCATGCAGTTGGAATAGTTGGAAGATTTCAGGCAAATCCGAAGGAGACTCATCTTCAGGCAGTGAAGAGAATTTTCAAATATCTTCAAGGGACTCAAAATTATGGCTTATGGTATCCTAGAGATACAGATCTTACACTTCATGCTTATACAGATGCAGATTGGGCCGGAAGCGTGGATGACAGGAAAAGCACAAGTGGTGGTGCGTTCTTTATGGGTTCCAGACTGGTATCTTGGTTCAGCAAGAAACAGAGTTCGATTGCCTTGTCTACAGCTGAAGCGGAATATGTTGTTGCTGCATCTTGTTGCACCCAACTCCTTTGGATGATGCAGACTTTGCAGGATTTTCAAATCACTTGTACACCACCAATCCCCATCTTATGTGATAACACAAGTGCAATCAGCATCTCAAAGAATCCTGTTATGCATTCAAAAACCAAGCACATACCAATCAAGTATCATTTTCTCCGGGAACAAGTGCTTGAACAGAAGGTCAAGTTGGAGTATGTTCCTTCTAAGGAACAAGTTGTTGATATTCTCACCAAACCATTGCCCAGGGACACTTTTGAATACCTCAGGCAAAAGCTGGGGGTTGTTGATGCATCATCTTATTGTTGAACCTTTTCTGATTGATGGTACAGGTTCAGGGGGAGCATATAATGCATTGTTGGCATTATGGAGGATGGTCAGAAGGAGATCTTGGAAATAGCTGCAATATGTCTCTATCTCTTTCATGGTGGATTATGGTTCTTTGTTACAAATCTGGTTCATATTCAGGGGGAGCATACCCCTTTGCCCTTGATGTCAAAGGGGGAGAATGAAGCTGAAGATTGTGAGGTTGCCATCAAGTCCAAAGGGGGAGATTGTTGGCATTATGTTTCTGGTATGGCTATATGTTAGAGATGTTGTACTTGATGGCAAATCCCGTGGCAAGGCTCTCAATATGTTGAAAATTAAGAAGTACGCAGGAAATCAGTTCAGAAGGTGCGTACACGCAGGTACACCATGCAGGGACCGCGTCCAGATACGCAGGCCAGCCGTTCAGGAGGTGCGTACCCCCAGTGCACACATTTCAAGGCAGAGAAAAGCACACGTGGGGTTTCTTATGTTTTACTCTTGGTATTTAGCCGACGGTATTTGTGTTATTACGGTTTTGGCTCGTGGTATTGTTCCATGATTTTAGGAGGAGCTTGCCTATATAAAGCAAAGGAGATCACTTGGCTAAGCATCTTTTGCAATTGAATATCTTTAGATCTGAAATATTGGGTTATGGTCTTAAAAGCTTGATCTATATGAAAGGGAAGTTGAAGGCAAATCTGTGAAGGGTGATCTCTCGAGCGCATGATCAGATCTAAGCAACTGTGCCACTCTGGTGGACTGCCTATTCGGCCCTAATCAGAAGGCCGCAGGTGTTTAACAGAAGAGCTGCGTGGGTACGCAGTGCAGAAACAGGAGATCTGCGTGGGTACGCAGAGCAGAAACAGGAGACCTGCGTCGGTACGCAGAGCAGAAGAAGGAGAGCTGCGTGGGTACGCAGAGCGACTAAGGTTCAGGTGCGTACGCATAGTAAAAGTACGCAGCACGATAGTATTTTTGGGTGCGTACCTGCAGTAACAGTACGTGGCGCGATAATGTCTCTGGGTGCGTACCTGCAGTAATAGTACGCAGCGCGGTTCAAGGAACAGTGCGTGGGCACGCAGTGCGGCAGAAGGATCTCTGCGGGTATACGCAGGAAAGCAGAAGGTGAACTGCGTAGCGACGCAGGCCACAGAAGGGAAAACTGCGTCTCTGTCTTAAAATGTTCTGTTGATTGAATTTTTCTGTTGATAAGGTGTTCTGGGTTAGTTCTGTTATTGCTGATCTGATAACTGTAGTGGACTGTAACTTTTATACTTGATGATCATTTGATGCTTTATGAAAAGAAGTAGGGGGTTGTAGCTCCCTTCCAGGAGAGACTGGAAAACGAGAGAGAGAGTTGTAGCTCTCTGCAGGTTGCAGCCTGCGTACTGGTAAAGGACTGCACCAGTACAAAACCATTGTAAAAGAAGTTTCTAATTTGAAAGAAGATAGAGACATATTGCAGCAGGTGGTTTTCACCCACATTGGGTTTCCACCTTACATCTTGTGTTCTTTGGTGTGACTATCTGTTTTTCTTTGTTCATGCTCATTATTTTATGGTACTGACATGCAAAAATAATTCAAAGAACAAGTAAGGAAGATTTATTAAAAGAATAAGATAATACTGATTCACCCCCCCTCTCAGTATTATTTTCAACAATTGGTATCAGAGCAGGTCCTTCAGAGAAGCTTGATCGCTTGAAGGTAGATCGTTCATCATGAGCAACTACGAGAGAGAAGCATCAATCAGGCCACCGGTTTTTGATGGGACAAACTTCAATTATTGGAAGGTAAGAGTTACTGCCTATCTTCAATCTCTTGGTACAGAAGTTTGGGACATCGTAGAGACAGGCTATGCTTTTCCTTCAGCTACTCCTACAGATGCAGCCGAGAAAAAGAAGTATGAAACAAATGCGAAAGCAGTCAGTACTCTATTAGGATGTATATCTCAATCAGAATTCATGAAGGTAATGCACTATAAATCCGCAAAAGAGATATGGGACAAAATTGTCACGAGCTATGAAGGAGATGAACAGGTAAAACGTGCTAAACTTCAAACTCTCAGAATTCAGTATGAGACTCTCAAAATGTATAATGATGAAAGTGTGGCTAACTATTTTCTTCGGGTAGATGAGGTTGTTAATTGTATGAAAAATTTGGGTGAAGAAATAAAAGAGGCTATTGTGGTTGAAAAGGTTCTAAGATCATTGTCCCCCAAGTTTGAATCTAAAGTATCTGCAATAGAAGAAAAGGAAAATCTCGAATTCTTACTATGTCTCAGCTACATGGAATTCTAACTGCTTATGAAATGAGAAAGGGAGGTCCATCAGACAGAAGAGAAGCTGCTTTCAAAGCATCAGGCAAAGGAGATTATTATGAAGCAAGCCACGTCCCAGAAGAAGAGGAAGAAGAATCAAATTTTGTCAGAAATCTTCAAAGGGGTTCTGGAAGGTTCAGAGGTAAGTTACCTTTTAAATGCTTTGCTTGTGGAAGAGTAGGTCATTATGCTGCAAAATGTCCTTATAAGGATAAAGGAAAGGAACCTGCTAGATGGAACAAGAAACAGAACGCAAATAAGAAAAGCTACTACACTCATGAAGATAGTGATGGTCTATCAAACAGTGATGAAGATGAACAAGGTAATGAATATAAGTTGTTAATGGCATTTGAAGATGATGATTATATGGATGCTATAGATGTGGATAACCTTTATGATGAAATTACTAGACTCAAGAGATGTATAGAAGAAAAGAACATGATCATTGATACTCTACAATTTCAAATTGATGAAAAGGAAAAACATCTTGAAAAATTAGAAGGTGAAATTGTTGGTCTTAGAAAAGAGATTGAGAAAACAAAAGCTATTAATCTCAAGTTTGTCAAAGGATCTGAAACTTTGGATGAGATTATCAATGTGCAGCGGTCTCCACTAAACAAGACAGGTCTGGGCTATAATGGAGAAACTTCTCAAGCATCCACCTCAAAAAGTTATCTTGATGCAGCAAGAAGAAATGAGCAAAATAACAATGAAGATCATCAGGTAAAGCAGGGACGAATTACAAACAGAAACTATCAGGGGCAATCCATCTTAAGGG